>BQNB010018959.1:0-67526 GCA_026074375.1 Tanacetum coccineum | reverse complement strand
GATGAATTTATCCTTTTTAGGGCATTTTAGGATTGAAATGTTTCTTGTTCTATGATCCCTAAAAGTTATAAAATAACGAATTCAAACATGTTAGTTAGTTGCTTAAAAAGAAAAGTACAAAAAATGAGAAAAATGATAAATACAAAAATATGTGTGTGAATAAGTGTAAATATTTAAAAATGGTCAAAACGGGGCTTTTCTAAACTATTGATTCTTTAATTTCCCTCGATGAACACTTAGCTATTTTTTGAGGTAATTAGTCGAGGGGGATTGCGATTCTTGGTTTTCTAAGTGTTTACTTATAGTATTGCGTAAGGACACGGCAATAGTTTAGTATGGGGGATTTTGGTATGTGCTTAATTACACATACCTTTTACCTTTAAAAACAAGCCTAAATGACCAAAAACGAACATAAAATGCCAAATATATGCTTGTTTTGCGTATTGTGCAGGTAACGGATATTCAGAAAAAGGATAAAAATGAAGCAAAACGGACAAAACCAAGCACGGAATAGAAAAGCGTGAAAAAGTCAAAGTCAAAGTCAACCCAAAAAGTCAACAAGTCAAAGCAAAGACGAAACCGAAGAAATCTTATTTGGGCCAACCCGCACCCAAGTTAATGGGCCAAGTCAGCCCATTAAGCTCATTTGTTAAATCAAAAGCCCAAAAATTCATTTAACATCACACGGCCCAACCTTTTAAGTCCAAAACCCTTTTAAATTTGTTTGCACTAATAGTCCCTAGGGGCTTTCATCGTTAGTCCTTAGGGACTAACATAGTTAGTCCTTAATATTTACACATTTGGTCCCTATAACCCCAAAACCCTTTACACCCCACATCCTTTTTCTTTAACCCCATACCCCTAAAACTTATAAACCAATTTCCTGCCTTTTTACTATTCCCTCATCCCTGTCCCACTTCCCCTGCAAACCAACAAAATAGTATCACACTCCTTACTTACCCCACCTCCATATGGTGCCAAATCCACCTTGGCGAACCTATGTTATCTCATTAATTGATGTTTAGAAGGCAAAATCAAGGGCTGAGATTGATAGACTTGGTGAACAAGACAAATGAAGGGTTAAGATGATAACTTTGAAGTCTCACTCACAAGAAGCACACCTGTGCATTGCAATTTTTATATAAATAGGGCTTATTTTTAGTTTGTAAGGGGAAGTAGTTTTAGGAGTAGTGTAGAATTGTTTTTACTTATTTTTTACTGCTTATTTTACCCTATTGTACTTTTAAATTCCAAGCCTTGTAATGTTTTTAAGTTTAATGAAATTTAATGTTTTATGCTAAATTCTGTTTTTAAGTTAATTTGTGTTTTAAAACTGTTTGTTAAGCTCATTTAAGCTCTTGGTATCTTAGACTTAATTGTTTTAACTTAAGCTATATAAGCTTTTCAATAGCCTATATTGTTTAAGTCATTTGACTTACAAATCTGTCAAAGCTAAATGGATGATAAGCCAGTAAGGGATGGGCTTATGGACTTACCAGCTTATCATAAGATAAGCTGAAGCTTTTGTAGACAAGCTCTTTAAGAGCATTTAGCCTTGTTTTGAACAAAGGCATATGTAAGTTCACTTTTTACCTTTTATACATCATTTACTGAGTTGCTTATTAGACATCGTATTATTGTGCTTATTTGTTCTTAATTTCTGTTGTACTTTGCTTATTTGATCTTTATTTTCCTAATACTAAATCTGTTTAAGTTTATTTCATCCTATGGTAGTGTAAAAATGCATTTTGAGGTTTTAAAGGAGTGTTTGGGACAATGTCTTAGAATGGGTTAAAAAGGCTCCAAGCTGTTTTGGGTGAATAAGTCAGTTTTAATAAGCTCTGAGTAAGTTTAGGAATTGGTTTTTATAAGCCTTAAAAAGGATTTGTTAAGTTTTTAGGATGTTTTAGTTGAATTCCAAGTCTGCTAGTTTAGTTGCTTTTCTAAACTGCTTATTTGTTAATTCCTTAAAAATTCTCTTTTAGGTGTAGTTTTTGTGAGTTAAATGAGATCTATTGGTAATCATATGCATATGTTTTGTGTTGTCTTCTTTGAAATAGTACTTTAAATCTAAAACAGTCAAAAGGGAGTAGATGTTTTAAGCTTTAAAGAACCTGAATGTTTGATTAGTTTTGATTTAATCTAGCTCATTGTACAATAACTTCAATTTGTTTTAAGTTTTTACCCTTGGTTAAAGTCTTTTGAGTCTTAATTTTTAGCAACAAAAAGTGTCTAAAAGTCTAAAAAGCCAAAAGAAGTCTAATAAGGGCAGTTTATTTCAGCTTAGGATTTTAGCTTATTTAGTGGTTAATTAAGCATAATTTTGGTTTGAACTTCCTTATTTAGCCTTAATCTTTATCTGTTTTCAGTATTTGCTTTTAAATTTTGCTTATTGAGTCCTAGGTTTTAGCTTTAAATCTGTCATTTCATATTAAAAAGCCGAAAAGAAAAAAAATAGTGAGTCTGTCATTTGCATTATTTTAGCTTATTCCTTATTTAGAATGCTTAATTCCTGCTTATTTGTGTTCTTTGAGTCTAGTTATTCATCGGTTTTTGCTTTTTAGTTTTGTCTCTTTGCTTATTTGGTCTTAAAACTAGCTCAAAGTTTGACATTTTCCTTAGAGTCTGTTTGTTTAAGTCCTCTTTAAAGTTAGCTTTTAAGAGCTTATCAGCTTAAGTTCTTTGCTTATTTCTTAGTTCCAAATGCTTATTAGGTGTAGAGATTAGTTTGTTTTAGCTAATTTGCTTTTCACATTTGCTTTTTAAGTTCAAAAATCTAAAATAGTAGCTTATAAGTCAATTAGTAGTTTTCTTCATTTTTAGTTTAGCTTTTTCTAGCTTATTTCATAGTTTCATAAAAAGTTCATTTTATAAAAGTTGCTTATTTCTAGCTGATCTTTAAGTTTGTGTAAAAAGTTTTCAAAAATAAAAATATTTACAAAAAGGGAAGTCACAGGTTCGAACCTATGACCTCCCCTTTACACGCCCAACGCATTTAACACCACACCACACTACCACCAGCACCAGTAGGGCCATCTGGTCTTTACTCTCCACATTTATTATTTAACCCTTTTTGCCCATTTAACCTTTCAGCTTAATTCAGCTTATAAACAGCGTATTTCAATAAGCTGTTTATACCATTTTATTTTTCCTAGGTTCAGCATTATTCAAAGTACTTTTCAGAATTTTTTCAGAATTTTCCCATTTAGTTTAGTATTTTTAATTAATTTCTTAGATTAAATCCGTTTTTAATTCATAATAAATAAAATAAAAGTAAAAAAATATAATTCTTTTTTTCAAAATTTTCTTTTATCATTTAGGATTTATAAAAATAAATTTTCATTTGTAGGGTTAAAATTGTAGAATTTAGTTTTTTAAAGAACGGGTTTTGATTCCCGTTATCGTTTTTAGTGTTTTAGTCTTAATTGCTTTCATTTTTAAAGTGCATTTACTTGTTTTAGCATATTATTAGTAGAAATAAATAACCAAATCCAATTTGTGATATTCAAGCATTGTTCCACAAACGTTACCTCGATTTTCAAATTCGCACCTCGTCGGGACACGACCCGGGAAGGTTTTTAGGGATTTTACTTTGGATAAAAGTAATTATCCTTTTAAAAAGCCTCACGGAATACTTATCTTCTTATCATTGATATTTTGAGATAATTCTTATTATTATATATTTATTATATATATATTTACATATACTAAAGGAATTATTTTAAGAATCAATTTTTGGTGCCGTTACCGGGGAGGTCGTGAGACGATTATCGAGTTGAAGTTTGTTATGTCTTGAAGACCCTTCCTCGTAAAGTAATCATTTGCGTTTGTGAATATTTTCTTATTATAAAAATATAAAATACAAAATTATTTTATTTTCTCGATTTTTGTGAATTTATTATCAAATAATCACAAATACTTTTCCTAAATTATTTGAAATACCAAAAAAAATAAAAAATAAATAAAACATTAAAACTTGCCTTTGTGTCACTTGTAAAGTACGGCTCACCTTTAAGAGAATAACAAACTATAAGAGGGGTATAAGGAGGGGTCGTTCCAAGGAACTACGACCCGAAAGGAGAAGGTTTTTAATAGCTTCGCGCTTTCCCGCTCCTCCGCTCTTTTGTGCGATTTTCTTTTAGAGAGCTACCGTGAAGCAAGTTGATTATTGGTTTAAGTTATTCGGTCTCATTTTGTCCTTTAATAAAATATGTTGTTTAAAAAACTCGAAAAACAAAAAATAATCTCCTTTAACCTCTTTGCCATTTAATTCTTCTTCTTATCCCTCTATATTGTTTAATTCTTATGGCGTCACTCGATTATCGTTTGAATCCTATTTACACGATTAAAGAATGTTCGTCTTGTGGAGCTTTGTACACTAAATCATGTGGTTGTTCTAAAGGGGGTTTCGTAGACAAGTTTGTTTGTGATCCTAATAAAACACCCGACTCGTCTCAACGACCCCCTCCTAATTGTCCCAATTGTGGATACCCGGTTGATGGTCTATATTGTCGACAATGTGCTCTATTATGAAAGAAATTGGAAGAAGTTTGGTCTACAATTTGTGATGAAAATGAAATTTTCCAAGACTTTCTAAATACTTCCGAGTCATCCAATGACAATACTAACGTTGTTAATGCACCTCAAGAGCCATTCGTCTTCAATCAGGACCTCGGTGAAAATTCTTCACAAAGTCCTCCATATATTGACCACCATTGTTGTTACGGGTGTGGTGATTCGTCAAACGGTATCTTTTTTCTATGATGTACTTGTGAGTCTTGTGGGAACGATGCTCATTATGGCTATAATTGTCCACCGAAAGTTTTGATTATCTCTAATCCGGAACCATGTTACAATCAAAACGTTGATGAGTTCCCACAAACTTTGCCAAGTTTTCATCCGACATGCTATTTTGGAGATAAAAATTCATTCGCTTATGATCCCAATCTTAATTTTGTAGATTATTCTCCTAACCCACCTCCATAACCCCCGACGTATTCTCATGAGTTTTGTGGGAACGATGCTCATTATGGTCACGATTGTCCACCTCAAGTTCCGTTTATCTATAATCCGGAACCGTGTTACAATCAAGACTTTAATTTCCCATAAAATTTTCAAAGTTTTCAACAACAATATATTTGTTGTACCCGCTGTGGGGGCCCGCATGAGATTTTTCAATGTCAACAAGTGATCTTCTATGAGCCTTGTTGTGAAAATTGCAGGGGTCCTCATGCGACTTTTCAGTGTCAACCGATGAATCAAAATTTCTATAATTCTAATTCTTCCGGTTTCGACCAATTTCAACCCCCGCAGTATCCCGTCATTCATCAACCTCCTCAAGAAACAAGTGAGGAAATTTTGCAAGCTAAAGAAGACTTAATGATTTCTATAGAAACCTTTTTAAAGAAATTTAATCGTATATCTTTTAGAGAAACGCCGAAGGTTTTATTGCTAGCTTGAGAATTTTTTTTCAAAATTAAGCATAAAGAAAAGCAACATCAACCAGAGGATATACAAGAATTGCTTCATGAACTTCTTAAAGATGTGCAAATTATAAGTGAGGAGCTGGCAGATTTTATTAATACTCCGAACTGGAATCGTCATTAACCGAGGAGCCCGTTGACTCTCTTATAATGGAGGATAAGCATCTCGACACTATTCCGGCAACAGAATCGGACGAAGTAATAAAGTCTAGTGTTTGAGGGACCTTGTCCATACCCCAAGTGAGTCGATGGTATATCCGAAAACGTGAATGTTCGATTTGGACCTTTGTGATGATTCTTCTCCAAAAAAGGATGAGGTGTTAGATGATATCATTTCAATTCCACCGGGAATATGGTATGTCATTTTAATGCCTGCATTTTATTCTAATAGTAACTCGTGCTTTATAGTGATAACGTGATATCTTTCCTAAGATTGATTGCCTTATCGAGGAGTTCACCTGTGAACTCGCTCTTATCGCTCCAATTCCACCAGGAATTGTTGAAGCCGACTTTGATCCGAAGGGAGATATCCGTTTTATTGAAAATTTGATGTATGATAACTCTTTTCCTCGCACTCTGGAAACTCTTAAAGATGATTATGAAATCTGGTCATCGATTCCACAATGATGATTCTTCGTGTGATAACGATTCGCCTTTACAGTGCTCGGACTTAGATTATGTATAGGCAATACACCTCCCGATTCTGAGCTCGTCAAGCTTAGAGGTGTGGCGATCTGTATATCCCGGAAAGTTAGAGGATTGATATGATATTCTGTCTAACAATCAAAGTTGATATTGGGGGGTTGAATAGTTTACCGCTTTTTGATTTAATATTTATGTTTGTTTATAAAAACTTAGATTCGACTTTTTGTGAATTCAAAACTTGCACAATATGAACAATGTAAATAAGTAGAAGCAAATAAAAGATAAGAGTTGGAAAGATCAAACCACAACACAAGGATTTATAGTGGTTCGGTTACGAAGCTCCTCTTCGGCCTACTCCACTCCCCGAGCACCTAACTCGAGAGTTTTCTTCACTATGTCAACAAGCTCCTTTATGGCGGAGAAAACCGTACACAACGTTGCTTATATCTATTTCCGACACTAAGCTAGATGTCGAGTTCTAATCTTAGCTAGAACCAATCTATCACAACACAACTTCACAATTTGTTCACGACTTCACAACTTCACGACTACTTCACAACTTCACTACACAACTTAGCTTCACACCTTGAACACAACTACACAACTTCTTCACACCTTCACAACTTCACAACTTCACACCTTCACTACTTGTCCTCACCACACTACTTATGTCACAACTAACTAACACTACTAGAAAGGATCACCAAGATCCAACTATACTTACAACAATCACCAAAACCTAATAACTACACAACTTTACAAGATTTACAAATGATTTACAAGATATGGTGTGAATGCAATAAGATTGCAATGTATACTTGGGTTGTAATACTTCTTCAATTAATGATGGAAGTATTCTTCTCTTGCACTTGAGGAATTAAGCTTGGATCACTTGGAAACAAAGCTTTATGATTAAATGATCAAAGGATTTAGAGAGATGTGTGGGCTGTTTTAGAACAAAAAGAATGAGTGCAAAAGGTGAGAAAAATGTTGAGGAATAGTCCAGTATTTATAGGGAAAACTGGAGGAGCGGAGTCTATGGCCGGTCCCCTTAAATAGGGTGTCGGCCCCCTTATAATTAAGGGGGCCGCCCATTTTCAGACGCTCCTCTTTTTGTCCTATTCAGGGGAGGTGTTTACTGGACTTTTTCTAGCCGTTTTAGGTTCGAAAATTTGAAATTCAAAATGTTTATTTTGAATAAAACATATCTTTTAAATGTAGAAAATGTTTTGTGATGTTTATTAAAAATGTTTACAACATTTTATAAAAGTTTGAGGTTGAATAAAAATTTCCTTTGATCATAAAATACATTAAGCATTTATTTATACATACCTTTAAGTGATGTAATTGATGAAATGAGAATTTACTACTAAATACTTGTTTACGTTTAATTTTACGTTGAACGTTTTTATATTTTGTGATTATCAAAATGTAAAGATGTGAAAAAATATTATTAATGTTTTTAGGCATTATATTTTATCAACACTTTTTATTAAAGATTTTAAATTTGCGAAGAAATAGAAATGATAGAGTTAATTATGAGTTAGATGCTAAACAAGGATTAGTTGGAAATCTTAAGAGCTCATAAGTGTAGTTTGTGGCTTTTCTCTCCCATAAGCTTCTAACCGGACTAATAATACGTGCTCTCTTCGAAAATTAAACTTAAATCAACAATTTTTAAAGTATGGTCGATATCAATAATTTTAGTTCAAATTTATACTTAAATTTTCTAAAAAGGAATTTTCTCTATATCATGGTAATATAATTTAAAAAAAATGAGGTAATAATAATAATAATAATTGTGGGTTGATAAAAGTTTACTGCATCTTGCCGGCTCACAACCAATGTTGCAGTCTTCTAAATAAGGCACATAGTAATTATCCGAGACTGATAAAAGTTTGCTGCATCTTGCCGGCTCACAACCGATGTTGCAGCCTTCTAAAAGGTCAAAGATTTCCTTAGTTTAAAAGGATGTGTAATTATATTAAGTGTAATAAACGTGATTTAATAAATATAGGGAAAATCTCTTTTTCTTAAATTTAAATATGCTTTTGAACTAAGACTATTTCGTTTTAAGTTGTGATTTTATGTATATACGGGAAATCCAAGGGTTTTGAAACTAAAGGTCCGTGAGTCCCGATACTAGTCTCTGTGAGGTGTCAAAAGCCTGGTCACTTAGCCGCAAGGTTGGGATGTGCCGAGACGAAAGTCGCTACATGGGATGATCTCGCCTTCAAACTCATTACTTTTGGGTGGAACGTGAAGCAGAGAAATTTTGCAAAACGTTTGATCTATGGTTGAAATTTGAAATAAGCACATTTACCTAAGATATAATAATTGTCGGGAGAGAAAAGTTTCACAAGGTACAAGTATGAGTAGTGTTAGCACATTAACTTGTATTTAACGGTGATTTAGTTTTTAAGCTTGGTTTGGGATAAGTGAAAAGTCGGGGACGATGAATTTATCCTTTTTGGGCATTTTAGGATTGAAATGCATCTTATTCCGTGACCCTTAAAGTTATGAAAATAACGAAAGTCCATACATTCTAGTTAGTTGTTTAAAAAGAAAAAGTACAAAAAAATGAGAAAAATGGAAAAATATAAAAATATGTGTGGTAATAAGTGTAGATTTATAAAAATGGTCAAAACGGGGCTTTTCAAAACTTATGAGTCTTTAATTCCCTTTAATGAACACTTAGCTACTTTTCGAGGCAATTAGTCGAGGGGGATTGAGATTCTTGGTTTTCTTAAGTGTTTACTTATGGCATTGCGTGAGGACACAGCAATATCTTAGTATGGGGGATTTTGGTATGTGCTTAATTACACATACTTTTTACCTAATAAAACGACCCCAAATGACCAAAAACGGACATAAAATACCAAATATATGCTTGTTTTGTGTTATTTACTATGCAGGTATCGAATATTCAGAAAATGACAAAAACGAAGCCAAAACCGACAAAACCGAGCACGGGAATAGAAAGAGCATGAAAAGTCAAAGTCAAAGTCAACCAAAAAGTCAACCAAGTCAAAGTCAAAGTTAAAGACGGAGCCGAAACAGAAAAAAATCTTATCAGGCCAACCCGCACCTATTTAATGGGTCGGGTCAGCCCATTAAGCCTTTACATCAAGTCTTATAAGACTTAAAAAGCCCAAAGTCAAATAAATATCAAACCGGCCAAAGATTATAGGCCCATTCCATTTAACTAGAAAACCCGTTAACCCTTTACCATACAACCCTTTTAGCATTACACCGTTAGTCCTTAAGGACTAACGCAGCTAGTCCTTCAGGACTAACGCAGCTAGTCCTTGCCCCTTTGCACCGTTAGTCTAAAAGGACTAACGGTGTCACTCCTTAACCAAAACAGGGTAAACGCCCGTTATCTTTCAACTCCCCTAAAACCCTTTTCCCGCCAATCAACACTATTCATCCATCCCTTTCACTTCACCCTACAACACGAAAAAACCCATCACACCTAAACCTCAACCCCCTCCAGAAGCCAATTCCCCCCTTGGCTATCCCCTATAACTTATACGTTGATGGGGACAGCGATAAAAAAAATTGACGGGCTTTGATACAAGACTCTTGGTGCACATGCAAATTGAAGGACAAGAGGAGTTCTAGAAACTACTTACAGAAGTAACACACCAAGCTCATGTGCCTCGCATTCGAACTTCGCGGCCTACATATATATATATATAGATTTATAGAGATATATATAATATAGTTATAGATATATATATTTATATATTTATATATATTTAATATAATTTATAATATACTATTTATATCATATTTGAATATAGATATATATATATATAGATATATATACTTCTATATATAGATGATTAGTTTTTATTGGAACGGAATATGTAGCTTAGGAGTAGTGTAGCCTTGTTTTTTTACTTATTTTTACTGCTTATTTTACTTTAACCTGTATTTTCCTTTCAAGCATTGTAATCTTTTAATGTTTAATAAAAATTTCAGTTTTTAAGGTTTTATGTTAACTTGTTTTACTCTTATGCTTTTTATGTTAAAAACTGTTTCCAAGTCAAATTTTATAAGCTTTTTGAGTTCTTATAGGTCATTAAGTTCTGTTTCATACACTCAAAGTTCTATGGTATTAAGCTTTATGGATGATACGCCAAATTTGGAATGGCTTATGGGTTTACTAGCTTATCTTTGATAAGCTATAGCTAGTAGAATAAGCTCTTTTGAGCATTTCTGTCCTTCTTTAAGCAAAGGACTAAGGTACACTCTAAATTTCATTTTAGCTTATTTATTGTTCATTTGCTTATTTATGCTTATTATCTACTTATCTGCTTATTATTGCTTAATTTTGCTTATTTGTGTTCATTTTGCCTTAGTTCAGCTTAATGTACTTAGCTTATAGCTTATAAATGTTTAGTTTTAGTTTTCTTAAAATCTACCCCATTTTTAGTTAAAACTGCTTGATAGCTTAGCTTAATGTAGAGTGCTTATTTCTCTTTGGTTTTTGCTTAATTATTCTTATTATGCATAGCACTTAATTTGTTTTAAGCTTTAAATGGATTTTCAGTTTTTAAAGGGGTGTTTGGCACAAGCAGTGGTAACTAAGCTTGTTTTGGCATTTAAGCTAAATTCATTAAGCTCTAATTAGGTCCTTTAATAAGTTTTAATATGTTTTAATGGTTCACATTTTAGTTTTAAGGTCTTGTCTATTAAATTTTTAGAAACTGTATGTTTTTACTTATTCAAGCTGCTTATTTTTAGATTTTACTTATAAGTTGCTTTTAAGGCTTGGAATTTGTTCTTAAATAGCTCATTATGCATAAGAATGAATGAGTCTTAGGCCTGCATTTGACAATTGTGTTGTAGACATAATCTGTCCTTTTTTCTAAAGTTTTTAGTTAAAATTTCTTATTTAGCCAGTTTTAGAACTTAATTTTAATTTAGTGTTAGGTTGTTTTAGGTTATGATTGATGTTTTAGATAGTTTGTAGGATAAGCTTTAGATTGTTAGAAGTCATTAAGCCATAAGGATCTGATTTGGGGCTTAAAATTAAGCCCAAAAGTGCCTTTTTGGCTGTTCGATTACCAGTTTTGGCCAATAAGCTTATTAGCTTTCCTAAGCTTATTGGCTTATTGGATTTGCTTTGGTTGTGTTTAGAGTGCTTATTAGGATAGGTTTAAGGTTCTGTTAGCTTATTTAGCCTAGGGTAGAGCTTATTTAAGCTTATTAGCCTTGCCAGTTTAGAATTTTAAGTTTAAGATCCTTGTAAGTGAATCTGTCATTTTAAGCTTAGTTTAACTCATTTTTATAACAACCCAAGAATTTTCATCAACCTATTTTACTATTATCACAATTGTACGAGGAAATTTTTCGCTTTATTACATTACTTATATATCTCAGTATGTCATAACTAAAGTAGACGAGCTCACGCAACCTATCTATGGCAATCCTGTCTTCATATATGTCAAGCAAATATCATAACATGTCAAGTCAATATCATCATATCCCTTTTACAAGGTACATTATTCCTATAATGTACTATTCGCAATGTTATATCAAAACGGGCTTTAAACCGTTATCGTATACCTCTAAACCCTAATTCCATGAAAGATTAACATCTAAAGTGAATGCACAAGATACTAAAGCATATGTACAAAGTCATTTAACTTGCTTATGATATATACAAGTTATCAAAGAAAGTACAGTCTTAAAAGCTAAGATACAAGTCATTAACATGATCTCTAAAAATAGCCATTTTACTCCGTTTCATTCCATTTCTTCACCACAATTATGTACAAGCTAATATATCATTATACAATGTGTAAACCCCTAATTTATATATTTATAACTTCACCACATATCTACACTCAAAAACCTAATTTAAAAGTCAAACACCCTAACCAGCTAAATTTACTACACAATACACGTTTCTTATTTTAATCCATTTTAAACCTTAAACCAACACTCAAATGGTTGTAAAAAATTATTTTACAATCATATTCAATCCCTATTCAATCATTATTCATCATTACATTCATCAGTTTACCTCACTTGTACGTAAAACATATCCTAGAACTAAATGTACCTAATTGTTATTTAAACGTATTTCTCGTTTTAAACCATTCTAATCCCAATAAACAAGCCACGGGATTATAAACTCATAAAATTAGTTCTACAAATTTCATATATCTATCCTTAACTTGGCAAATGTGTAAGAAATCGCAAAGCCTAGAAAACCTTACCGAATCTAGAACCCTAATTATGCATCACTTGTAACTTTGACCCTTTTTCAATTTCTACCCATTATAACTAAGAAAACAACGCAACATGACCATTTCGTCCGTCCTTTATTGTATAAGTCCTGATTTGTATTCTGCTCACATATTCCTGAATCATAGAGTTTGACTCAAAATAACTATAGACAAGGTAAAGTCACGCAAACCCTAAACGGAGACCGCTTTGTTGAACTCGTACTCCCTTTCTTCAATTTCTAATCCGTTTTAACCCAATCGACATGCTTAATCTTTGCTAATTACTTTACATCCCGACCTTAACAAACACTATTTCATCATTCCTAATCATTTATTAACACATGTACCTTTGTTAAACCCTTTGAAGGAACACGTCAAACCCAAAATAGACCCGTATTTGCTTTTCTATGACCATTTTACCCCCTCTAAATGCTACCATATACAAATGACACACCCAAAGAACTCTTCATAGAGACATCTCAGCAGATTAACAAGCAATCTCTTAACATATCTTCCATTTATATTGTTAAAATTGCACATGATCTTCTTGTTTCTTCTAGTATAAGCCGCGGCATCACATGGGCAAAACACCTCATCCAAGCTAGTTTCTAGCTTAACCAACACATCTAATAGCCCCTCCTCATCACCCTCTAGCCCTTACACTATGTCTAACGTCAGATTCAGATCAGTTACCGTTGGTTCTCCTCAAGATCTCATCTTACGCTTATAAATTAGCAAACCATAAACACTTCTCATTTTTTCTTCGATCCCACACTTCCTCCTCTTAACCTTCATGCAGTAGCTAAACTCCTTGCTTCAATATAAATTCATACGAGATCTTAAGAAGTCTCAAGTACAGAAAGGAAGCAAAAGAAACCAAGAAACGAAGCCCGAGAGTCGTTACTCTAGCCGTAGAAGCGAAGTCCGATTTGACCCGTGTCCCACCATTTTGCTCCTTGAAGTTCAACCCCAGGTTTTGAATTGTCTCTACTTCTGGCCTCCTACACACTTATAATGTTATATGATCCCTAAATATACTCTTGTTAATAGTTTCTTTAACTCAATTCATGCTCATTTTTCATTTTGATCCACAACCTTGTACACAAAAACTAATTTCGCGTTTTTTCTTAAAAAACTAAATGTCCAATATATGGTTAACTATTGTGATAATCTATCCTACATGTTAACTAATGTCAAAATAACTACTTTATTGATTAATGAAGGAAATTTGAATTAAAAACCCGCGCGTTTACGTTTTGAAACACTATATGAACCGTTTAGCTTCTCAGCTTAACGAATCGTAGTTTAAACTTGTTGTGCGTTAAAAACGTCAGATTTTAGTTTATTATAATCTTAAAAGTCTATGATGTTTAAAAACTAATCTTGCATGCAATTTGGACATGTTTTGTAATTATAATCATGCAAAGGGGTTATATCGTAAATTTCGGAAACTTTTATAACCTAAACGGACTAAAAGTGTCATTTATCAAAGTTATGAAACTCCAGGGATCTTTATGTCATTTTCAAAGGCAAGGGGTACTTGATATATTACAAAGTATAGGTCCCAAAGATAAAAAATGCCAAACCCACGGGGTCTACTTGCACTTTCCAAACCCTAGGGTTCTAAAATGTAAACATTTTGAAAAAGTATAAAATCATGTTAAACCTTACCAGACATAACTTTACTTGAAGCTTCTCGTGCATAAAACATTTCTAAGATATGATTAAACGCTTAAAAACCGATATATCATATCACTTACTAGGAGCTTCATATAAAGGCGTTTCATTTTGAGTATTTACGTTCTGTACTAGGTTGTGGGGTTTACTATTTAACGTACCCTAGCTCCTCCAACGCTTACTGAATGACCTTTGATTTATGATGGGCCCGAACAGTGATACATAATTCTAACTTTCATCAAAATAACCAAGTTCTACAAGTACAACTTCTAAGACATACATATTTACTCAGGTTGTGTGACGTGGCTATTTACTATCCTTTTACTATATCAACCTTCGTGGTCAGATTGTGATAAGGTCGTCAGCTTTCATTTCAGAATAATTATTACATCTACCTGCAGGTGAGAGTCATAACACTTCAGTCTTTATCTTTTACATGTTATTGAAACTGCGAGGGGGATACATGTTGTTACAAACTCTTTTATATACATTCATAACAATGTGATTACTTTTCAAAGAACTTAATGAATTCATAACCTATATTTCAATCTTTTAAATACTTTATACAATTGAGATAACCTGATATAAACATGAATGCAATGTGTTTTTTTAAATGTATGATACTCCAGATATATTATCTGGCCATAAGTAGCTTCCAGACTGCTATATTTCCATATCTGACATCATTAATTACTGTGCATTGCGAGTCAACGCGAATATTATGATAAATCTATTGGGGGGACGGCTCCGTTTCGATATTACCGTGCTGGTGGTAGCCAAAACACTATACTTGTCTAATAGGTACCTTGGCAAGTATCCTTTCCACGGGGACTCTGTCCTTTCCGCCGCTAACAATATCACTTACAGTGAATTTCCTGTTAATGTATTGATGTCATGAGCTTAGGTACCAATAATAATGTTACCCTGATTTTCCATGATAATTGTATTCGTTGCAATTATTACCATTATAATGACTTGCATTCAACCATATAATATTCAACTATTTTCCCATGATAATACGGTTCTCCATGATATTAAATGTTCTCCATGATAATTATCCCAGTAATGCCAATATTTCCATTATAACTTGTATTCAATCATTACATTTCAAACCTATGAATTTCACTCAACCTTTGTGTTGACCCTTTTTAGCATGTTTATCTCAGGTAATTAAGCAAGTTGTGGCATGGAGTGGCATGGACTCAAAGATGGCTGAACTGTTATCATTCAAACATAATATTTTAGATTTTGGGACCTGCATTTTGTAAAAACTCTGATTATAATGAATGATAACTAAATTTTTCCAACAACGTCTCTTTTAAAGTTGTTTTCTATGATTATGATTGTTGTATCCATGAAGTAATACCCCAGATTAGCTTCCTCTGCTATATTGTAAAAATGGGGGTGTTACAATTTTGTTAACTTACTTTTTATTCTTAGTGCTTATTTAGTTTAGCCTTTAGATTGTTTTTGCTTATTTTCTTTTTCTTTTTGCTTATTGTGTCTAAAAATGCTTAACAGTTAGTCCTTTAAGTCACTTAGTTTAAAAAGCCAAGTCTGTCACCTTTTAGAGCTTATTTCTAGCTTATTAGTTAGTTTTATAAAAAGTGTTTTTACAAAAAGTGCTTATTTCCAGCTTACGTTTATGTGTGTAAAAAAAATTGCAAATAAAAATACTTGGGAAATTGGGAAGTCATGGGTGAGCAAGGCTCGAACCCGTGACCTCCACAACCTCTACCAAGCACTTTAGCACAATACACACTCATCAACTCGCCCTTGGGTCTTTTCTGGTTATGGTTTGCACAATTAATTACTTAACACTATTTTTGTCTTTTTTGTTATAAGCCCATTTTAGCTTAATTCCAGCTTATTCAAATAAGCTGGTGATCCCAATTTATTTTTCCTAGGTCTAGCTCACTCTTAAGTACTTTTTGTGATTTTTTCAGAATTTTCCAAATTAGTTTAGTATTTTTTATTAATTTTTTAGATTAAATCCGTTTTTAATTCATAATAAATAATATAAAAGTCAAAAAAATATAATTCTTTTTTTTAATTTTCTTTTATCATTTAGGATTTATAAAAATTAAATTTGCATTTGTAGGGTTAAATTTGTAGAATTTAGTTTTTTAAAGAACGGGTTTTGAATCCCGTTATCGTTTTTAGTGTTTTAGCCTTAATTGCTTTCGTTTTTAGCATGCCTTTACTTGTTTTAGCATATTATTAGTAGAATTAGAAAACCAAATCCAAATTGTGATATTCAAGCATTGTTCCACAAACGTTACCTCGATTTTCCATTCACGTCTCGTCGGGATACGACCCGGGAAAGTTTTTTTTGGGGTTTTACTTTGGTCAAAAGTAATCATCCTTTTAAAAAAAACCTCTTGGAATTCTTATTATTGATATTTTTGAGATAATTTTTATTATTATATATTTATATTTATTACATATATATATTTATATATACTAAAGGAATTATTTTAAGCAAATCAAAAGTCTTGTATTTCCTGTGTCAAAGTGAAATTTTTCTATCTCTGTAATGGTCGGGAAATTGCACAATGCAATGGGAAAATATGTAGCTCGTAAGTTTCGCTACTTTTCGTAATTATGAATTATGTCCGATGAAGAAGTACTACAAGGAAAAGATTATCCGGATAAATTATGAAAGTGAAGACGGTAGAATCAAACAGAGGTTTATTATGTATTAAAAAACAAAAAAAAAAGAGAAGGAAGAAAAATAGTCATTTCAAAAAGAAGTTTATACCGAAGGAATCACTTATAAGGATCGATTATTCGTTGATACATTACAAAAATCAATGATGTTAAGTTTTGTAAAAAGTGGCTGATATCACCACTTGTGTAAAAGTATGTAAGGAACGGGATGTAAGAGAAGTTGACCGTTATGGGAACGTCAACTTTGGTTGTCTTTGTCATTTCTGTGATCGAGGCGTCTGTCTATATATTCGATTCTTTGTCAAGGAATGGTCAGGGAAAAGTTACTAGCAACCGCACCTTATTTGTTGGCTTAATCTATTTGTTTTGTGAATTTTATTTAACAATCATTGTACTTCCCTTTCCTAGCAACTAACCTTAGTGTCTACTCGAACGAGGACTTGTTCGAGAATGCATGTCTATTCCGTCGTTACCGCCATGTATGCATGTCTCAGCTGCCTTGTTGGATGACGACTTTTGGTGAAAGTTAAAAGGTCCCTACCCTATATCATTCTTCATCCTAACCGCTGGTTAAACATGAACAGGGATGTGTTCAGATTGTATATGTCTATTCCGTCGTTACGGTCGTGTATATACGATACAACTGCCTTGTTGGTGTGGTACTTATGGTGAAAGACTGTTGAATGATCAACCGTAAGCCTTCTTAACCTAATTTAGCTTTTGACTTGTTCTTCCTTAGCTTTAGCGGTGGAGATGTGTATCCTTGCCAAGCTTATGATACGAAACTAATCACGACCGAGCAATTGAGCGTACTACTTAAATGTTGCACCCTAGATTAGTTGAGTGATCTGAGTGTTTTCATTTCCATATTTCGTGAGGAGCTTGGTTATGTACAGGTGATTAGGACAAAACGATGCTTAAACGGAAAATCCTTAACTTCGGTTCGGGACACATTTTCATAAACTAAACTTTTTTCTAAAGTCTACTTGAGGACAAGTAGGATTCAAGTGGGGGGATATTTGATGACATCAAATAACGTCACTTTATTATATCATTTATCCCATCTATTTTGCCCACTTTTATATAATTATTGCATTATTTGGTACTTAATTGCTTTAAAGTTGATAAATGCAGTAATTCAGGAGTGTTTTGTGAAGATAAGCTATAAGGCGCATAAATTAGAGCTAAAACGAAGACATTTGAAGATTTCTAAAAATTCACCAATACGCCGTATCCAACTAAAGAGATACGGCGTATCCATGCTATCTACATACACCGTATCCATGAAGATAACTATTCGAAGATACAATAAATCAAGTAAATTGGGAATGATATTAAAGATTTATTACGAACGTAGCGCGCACTCTAAGGAATCCAGCCCAATACGTCGTATCGACCTATCTGGATACGGCGTATCGAGTATTTTTCAACAACGATAAATAGAAGACTCAAAAACAAGTTTTCAGTGTGCAATATCATATTCTTTATACCATACTCACCAGAGACGAATTTTAGAAGAGAAGATCAGCCATAAAGGTCAAGCATTGATCACGAATCCATAGAAGACATCGTGTAATTTTTACTTTTTTAATCGTTCGATTTCAATTGTTTGATTACGCTTGTATAATTACAATGGTTGTGGGATAATACCCTCGGGTATTAGCCATCTTAATGAAAGTTCAATGTTTGGTTTGTTTTAAAATCGATTTCTTAATTTATTGTTAATTGTTTAATTATGTTTATCACCTCATACATGTTTATGTGTTTGAATATGCGACCTATCATTCAACTAGGTCTAGTATTATGGACCAAGTAATCTAGATACCGGGATAGCTCTCTATATCATGTCTTATATTACTGGACCAATAGGATCACAAATAACGTTCTATCTTTGTCTTTTGATTATGAGCTAAGTTGGACCGGTAGGTGACCCGTTTATGTTTCAGCAATCAGGCTCTTAATTAACTGATAAAGATTGGAATAGTGGACTACCAGTATATAAAAAACCTTTAAACAATAAGTGGGTAAAGTCCATTTGGGCTAGAGTTTTAATAGGATCACCACTGCTTTAATTCTCAAAGATAGATTATAATTAAACTAAAGGATGCTTTATGCGGATGCATTAATTGTGACAGGATTAAATGTGTCTAGGTTTTAGGATGATGTCCCGCCTAAGTCTTAAGAATGATATGCCTCTTCGAGATAAGTAAATCATTACACTAAAACAAACAAACCAGCATTGAACCGAATTTAATATGGCTAATATAATTTTCTATCATTTGGCTGGTACCGCTTTTCTAGCTTTTAATCTTCCTCTTTTATGTTTATTGTGTATTGAATTGGTATTTGTCATCACCAAACTTGTGCCAGTCTCTCAGGCTGAACCCCCCATTTCATTAGACAACATACATAGCATAGGTTTAACCAGTAAATAAACTAATTAAAATACTAATAGAATATAGGATTAAATTTTCATTATTAGTGTTCGACACCCTACTTACCGTGAACTCCATCTTGACCGGGTACACTGCTCGTTAAAGTGTTGTTTTATGTTTGTCGGCTAAATATAAATGTAAAACTTGATAATCAAATAATTGACCATACACAACAGCACATCAGGTTTTTGGCGTCGTTGCCAGGGAGTGAAATAATTAAACCTTATTCTTATCAGTATTTCTAACCATTAATTAATTAGTTTAGTGTAATCTAATCATTTAAATTTTGTTCGTATTTATTCGCTTTGTGTGTTTAATTTCTTGCATTGTATATTTTGCATATTATGTGTTTGTGTGTATTGTTACAACATGCTATAACATTCTGAGTCGAATACTCAATACAGTGTATTCAACTTCTTGGATACGGCATATAATTTTTTTCTAAACCAATACAGCGTATTCGACTCTATCATCAATACAGCGTATTCGACTCTATCATCAATACGGCGTATTCAGTTTACTGAATACGACGTACTAGTCTATTTGACCATTTTCTTTCCTAGCTATTTTATTACAGGTTAAAAATGGGCAACCCCAATATCACTATGGAGGAATACATCAGACTTCAAGAGGAGAAAGCTCTAAGTCGGGGTGAGACGTTTAATTGGCAAACTGCCACGTACGGTAAGATGTAATATTGTGAAGACGAGGATGATTGCTTTACAAACTTTGAATCCGAATCCCCAACTATAGTCTTTGATAATACAATAACGCCTAGAGAAGCACTCTCATGGGAACCCACGGTAAGTCCTCTTAACGACAATGAAATTGACTTTAGAATATCGTTTGACGAATCTGACGATGAAGATTACACGGTAGTTTATGACGAAAATTTATTTTCCTAGAAAATAATTTCTGTCAACAATTTGAAAACGGATTCTGAAAATGATAATGATAAAGTCAATATGCCTTCATTTCCATCACCCGAGCCCGAGGTCAGTTATCCTAATGATTTAGACTTCTTTAAAGATTTTGAGAATGAATTTCCAGCCATTGTTTACAATGATGCTATAACGTCTAAATCAGATCTCTTAACTGAACCTACTATAAGTCCTCGACATATCGATGAATTTGATTTGAAAAATGAAACATCATTGCCCGAATGTGATAAAAAGGAACAAAACGTTTTATACTTTAAGGATTTATTTCCTTTTAACGTAATTTATCCCGATGATTTAAAATTACATACTGACAATGATAATGATAAAATCGATATTGAGAAACCTTCGAGGGATATGTATGTCATACCATCACCTAATGTAACGAATGTTGATACACAAGGGTCAAATAAGCTTTTGGAAACAAGTCATGATACATCTAATAAAGTTTTCAAAACTGAAACTTTTATCAAGAATCTAAATGTTAATATCATGACTTGTAATCATCTTAGCAATGGGATGTCATTCATTTTCCTATTTAAGAATTTGTAAGTGCCATTTGGCATCCCATTCGACCCTAAGTTGTTTTATAAGGATGTGATTAAATTGGGGCAAGTCTAACTTAAAGACTTTTCTGTAAACAAAAGTGCTTCCTGGGAGACAACCCGGTCATTTTAATTGTTTGTCGCATTTAATTGTTTGAATTTTAATTTTCTGCACGAGTTTGTCTTCCGAGACATTACATACGGCGTATCGAACCCCATTGGATACGGCGTATGCATGTCTGGACGTTATCAGATTTAAAACTTAATTATTTAATTTCCAGTAATTTAATTGTTTCTACAGGAACAATATGGCGTATCCTAGGGTTTGGGATATGACGTATTGATCCATGTACAGTTGTGTGTTCAATTGTTTTCTTGTACCATTGTAGCGAGATAGAATTTTCACTTGTTTTCTAACCTTTTACAGGACCTTGCTGAAACTATACTATGGTATATGTTGAAAAAGACTTGTGCTGGACTCATCTGGGCATTCTGAAACCCTAGTCAACATACTTTTTGCTCAAGGACTCATCTTGGAGAATTATCATGAGCAAAACATTAGGGAGTTTTCCGTTCTAATTCTATTTTCCCTTATTATTTAATTATTTTATCTATACAACGAGGACGTTGTATAATTTAAGTGGGGGGACGGAGAATTAGAACGCACTTGTCTTCTTTTTTACAAAATAACATGCAAAGTGCTTAAAAATGGTCAAAATTAAAAAAAAAATCAGCATGACTTTTGTAAAAATCACTAGTTACATTACCTAGCGCACTATAACCCTTGATACATATTGTAAGAAATAAGCATATTACGTTTTCAACTGTCTACTAAATTCCACAAATTTATGAGTGTGCTAGTGATGTAGTGGACTTTAAAACTTGGCCTGGTATATCACTCGAGACCGCCATGATTAGTACTATGGATTTAGATGGAAGAACATGTTCAACTGATAAATTTCTAGGATTAAACCAAATAGCCTACATGTCGTAAAAATAACTAACTTCACCGGTTAGTTAACTCTCGTGTAACCCTTGATTACTCTCATTTTTAGAGTAAAATCCCCTAGAACAACCTGTTGAGCCATTCCTTTCTTTTTGTACACCATATTATATGTTTCGTTACACCTTTGCACCTTAGCCTACCGTGTAGATTAAGCCTATTTCTCTATGTTGCTAGTTGCTTTCTATCTCTGTAATGGTCGGGAAATTGCACAATGCAATGGGAAATTATGTAGCTCGTAAGTTTCGCTACTTTTCGCAATTATGAATTATGTCCGATGAAGAAGTACTACAAGGAAAAGATTATCCGGATAAATTATGAAAGTGAAGACGGTGGAATCAAACCGAGGTTTATTATGTATTATGAAAAAAATGGAAAAAGAGAAAAAGCAAAAAAAAGAGAAAGAAGAAAAATAGTCGTTTCAAAAAGAAGTTTATACCGAAGGAATCACTTAGAAGGATCGATTATTCGTTGATACGTTACAAAAATCAACGATGTTAAGTTTTGTAAAAAGTGGCCGATATCACCACTTGTGTAAAAGTATGTAAAGAGCGGGATGTAAGGGAAGTTGACCGTTATGGGAACGTCAACTTTGGTTGTCTTTGTCATTTCTGTGATCGAGGCGTCTGTCTATATATTCGAGTCTTTGTCATGGAACGGTCGGGGGAAAGTTACTAGCAACCGCACCTTATTTGTTGGCTTAATCTATTTGTTTTGTGAATTATATTTAACAACTATTTTACTTCCCTTTCCTAGCAACTAACCTTAGTGTCTACTCGAACGAGGACTTGTTCGAGCATGCATGTCTATTCCGTCGTTAAGGCCATGTATGCATGTCTCAGCTGCCTTGTTGGATGACGACTTTTTGTGAAAGTTAGAAGGTCCCTACCTTATATCATTCTTCATCCTAACCGCTGGTTAAACACGAACAGGGATGTGTTCGGATTGTATATGTCTATTCCGTTGTTACGGTGGTGTATATACGATACAACTACCTTGTTGGTGTGGTACTTATGGTGAAAGACTGTTGAATGATCAACCGTAAGCCTTCTTAACCTAATTTAGCTTTTGACTTGTTCTTCCTTAGCTTTAGCGGTGGAGATGTGTATCCTTGCCAAGCTTATGATACGAAACTAATCACGACCGAGCAATTGAGCGTACTACTTAAATGTTGCACCCTAGATTAGTTGAGTGATCTGAGTGTTTTCATTTCCATATTTCGTGAGGAGCTTGGTTATGTACAGGTGATTAGGACAAAACGATGCTTAAACGGAAAATCCTTAACTTCGGTTCGGGACACATTTTCATAAACTAATTTTTTTCTAAAGTCTACTTGAGGACAAGTATGATTCAAGTGGGGGGATATTTGATGACATCAAATAACGTCACTTTATTATATCATTTATCCCATCTATTTTGCCCACTTTTATATAATTATTGCATTATTTGGTACTTAATTGCTTTAAAGTTGATAAATGCAGTAATTCAGGAGTGTTTTGTGAAGATAAGCTAAAAGGCGCATAAATTGGAGCTAAAACAAAGACATTTGAAGATTTCTAAAAATTCACCAATACGCCGTATCCAACTAAAGAGATACGGCGTATCAGTGCCAAGACTTCACAAGAAAACTTGTTTGACCAATTCCTAATACGGCATATCCATGCTATTTACATACGCCGTATCCATGAAGATAACTATTCGAAGATACAGTAAATCAAGTAAATTAGGAATGATATCAAAGATTTATTACGAACGTAGCGCGCACTCCAAGGAATCCAGCCCAATACGCCGTATCGACCTATCTGGATACGGCGTATCGAGTATTTTTCAGCAACTATAAATAGAAGACTCAAAAATGAGTTTTCAGTGTGCAATATCATATTCTTTATACCATACTCACCAGATACGAATTATAGAAGAGAAGATCAACCATAAAGTTCAAACATTGATCACGAATCAATAGAAGACATCGTGTAATTTTTACTCTCTCAATCATTTAATTTTAAATTGTTTGATTACGCTTGTATAATTACAATGATTGTGGGTGACCCGCGCGAACTCACACCTTAATATCTATATATATACATATAAATAAACACAAGGATCAGGATCCGCGAGACCAAGTAAACCGGAAGCAGTATAGAGTGTTCCCGGGTCGTTATGTCCCAACGAGGCTAGAGATGGGAAATCGAAAGACGATTGATGATTGGTGTTATATTGTCACAAATAATGATTGGGAATTAATACTGAAAGCAAATGCACATAAAAACTAAACAAAGAACATAAGCTAGAACAAGAATAAAAGCTAAAATTAGGAAAAACACTTAAAACTTTTACACAAATAAGCTCAGATAAACTTAAGACAGATAAATAAGCTAAACTAAATCTAAATAAGCAAGTTAAACATGCAATTAAGCTAAATTAAACAAGAGAAACACAACAGTACTAACAACAGTACTAACAGTATTAACTACCAGTATTAACTTAGAGTTAGTACTGCTAGGCTAAAGTTAGTACTGTTAGCTTAAGCAAAACACTATGAAATAAGAAATAAGCAAGTAAGCTAAAACAGATAATTAACTACCCCTAATAAGCATTTAGGCATAAGATTAAGCAACCAGAATAGATTATAATGATAAATAAGCTAGAAAACTAAAACTGATTAACTCTTAAAATTATTTTGAAAAGACAATTAAGTTCTATTGAAAACAGTACACTAAAATAAGCTTAATCTACTCTAAAAATCTAAGGAAATCTTAAATAAGCAGAAATAATAAGCTGATAAGCTAAGTTTAACTACCAGTATTAACTGTTATAACTAACAGTACTAACTTGGAGTTAGTACTGGTAGCTTAAAGTTAGTACTGTTCCAAAAGTGGACTAGCAGTATTAACTTAGAGTTAGTACTGCTAGTGTAGACTTAGTACTGGTCCTAAAATGAACTGGCAGTACTAACTTAAAGTTAGTACTGCTAGTTGAAAATACCCCTGAAACTTTGTAAAAATCATTTTTTTTTTTATATTAATTAAAAACAGATTATCAAATAACAAACTAAACACTTACAAGCAAATTTTAATCAATAATAAGCACTTAAATAAGCATGAATGAGTCTAGCAGTATAAACATAAAACTAACAGTTTTATCAAAATGAACTAGCAGTTCTGCAATAAATAAGTAAAGCAAGAAAAAGAGAGACTTACAACACCCTTGCTCAAAACAGGGCTAAACCAAGAATCTACAAGCTCTAACTTGTAGAAAACAAGTTAGTGAGAGTCCATAAGCCCATCCAGAACTGGCTTATCATCCAATAAATAAGCTGTGGTGTATTGAGAGTGATTTTTGTGATTTTCTTTTAACTACTTAACTTTTTTATCTTTCTTAATGAAAACAGCTTATAAATAAGCTGAGGTGAGAGCTTTTTAAACACAAAACAATAAGATGAAGAAACTTAACACTGGTATTGTAAATTGACTTGTAAACTCAAACTTGCATTAAAACTTGAAATCGTTACAAGCTGAAAGTAAAAGCTGTAAATGATTGAAAATAAGCTAAATTATATTGCAAAGTTAAAAACTTAAAAACTAGGTTACTAAAAAAAACTAACTAGATGCCTCAAAGGCTTACAATGAGCTCTATTTATAGCCTAAGTCTTCTTTGCAGCTTGTGCTTCTTTTGAAGAGCAAAAACAAAGTGTGCTAGTTGTGTGAGGAGAATCTAAACAAATCCCAGCCTTCAATTTCATTTGAGCTTCTTTGGAGACAATCTCAGCCATCGAAATGCTTTGGGAATGGAGAGGGATTGCCAACATGGACTTTATAAAGCTGGGGGGTAGTAGTAGGGTGTTGAGTGATTTTTGCAGAGAAGTATGGGAGCAAAAACAGGGTGCTGGCTGGTTTTGGTATTGGCGGGAAGAGTGGGAAAAGGTTTATACATGTTGGGCTGTGACAGAGGGAGGTTGAAGATGATTAAGGGTATGTTTGGTTTGTGTACAAGAAAGGCCCCTCCACATCTTTCCTCTTTTCATTTTCTTTTTCCCTTTTTCTTTCTTTTATAAATGAAGTTTCCCAAATTGGCATAATCAGCCCCCGTGGTTTATATGATAATTATAACTTAGGGGTTTGGCATTTTTGACCCTTCAAGTTATATTTTTCCTTGCTTTTTCTTCTCGGAGTAGACTTTACTTTGATTTGGCTTCGTCTTTACACACTTTTCCATCCCGTGTCCTGTTTTGTCTCTTTTTGATTGGTTTTTTCGTCCTTTTGTGAGATATCCGTTCCTGCACAACACAAATGCAAAACATACAAATATTTGGCAGTTTTTGTCTGTTTTTGGTCATTTAAGCTCGTTTTTAGAGGTAAAAGATATGTGTAATTAAGCACATATCAATATACGACATCCGTTCTATAATGTATAGTTACATATATAACTCGCTATTCACATCTCGCGAAAAAATTAATTTCTTTATGCATTTAATGCAATATCATGAAACCATCCTAATATGTGATGAGTATAATTTTTACATATGATTAAAAATATGTATGATGGTTACTAATATAATTATTTCTTTTCTTTTGTAGTATCATGGGTGAACCTTTGTCACCGGACCGCGTGTTCGATTTTCCTGTAGATGAGCCGGAGCCGCATCCAGCTTATGATTTCTTTACGCCCGGATCGCTACCAGGGTATGTTGGTAACCTGAACAACAACAACGGGTGGATTAAGGCAGACGTGCCCTTACTTATAGAGCTTGGAGTTGTAGCAGACGAGTCGATGGTTGGCCTGATAGTGGACGAGATTGCTGAGCCGATAGTCTAGGCGGAAGAGCAGGTGATTGCTTTAGTGGTTGATATGGATGAGGATATTTCCATGCTGTTTGGCGATGATGATTTTGAGGATAATGACTCTGAGGGATTTGATGAGGAGGAGGTTTGGGAGGTGAACGAGGAGTGGCTGATGGCTCCCGTCACACCAACTCTAATGCCAGCGATGCCCCCACCGAGCGTCTACGAGTTAGGAGGTCCATCTACTGCGGCCGCTGAGGGATCATCTTTTCCCCTCCCAACACCTGGACTTCCTATACCTCCATCAGTGATTGAGGACTTGAGTACGCGCTTAGGTAACCTAGAGTACGAACATGGACTGCTTGTGAAGAAGGTGATCTAGGTGAGTGATGCTGAGGTAGCAGCTGGTGTTTCTATCGGGGAGATTGGCCCGAGGATTTTGGCTATTGAGAGACATGTGCAGGTGATGGCGTCCTAGATGGTTCATGCTGCGGACAGATTTGAGCAGATTGGCACCCAGTTAGAGCAGGGTCAGCAGACTGCGACCCAGAGAGATGAAGTGATTGCTGGATTAACTCAGCAGGTGCAGGCTTTGCAGGCAGCAGTGCAGCAGAGGGATTTGTAGATTCAGCAGCTGCAGACTACAATTTTTGAGATGAGCAGCCGAGAGAGCACACTAATGCAGTGTATTTTGGGGATGGATAGGTGACTTGCAGGGCTGGAGAGGAGACCAGCGGGACCTCAGTAGTCCTGTTAGTAGTTTATTTTGATTTTTGGATTAGATTATGACTGTTTGTATAGCCACTAAACTGCTAGTGCCAGTTCGTGAGGTCATGCTGCTGGGTGTATTTTGTTTTTGTAAACACCGTAGCCATTCGGATATGTTAGGATTCCTATGTTAAAAATTTAGAATCATCATGATGGGATGTATCGATCTTGGAATCGGAGACTGTAACTTTCGAGGGATTTTTGGTTGTACATGTATTACCCCCAACATTGTTATTATTATTATGGTTATGAAAAGATTATGATTATCCTTGATTATGAGTTTGTGTGATTATGGATGTTGATGTTTTGAGTGGCCCTGCTACTAGATTGAATTAAACCCGAGTGTGGAATGATTCCGGTTGGTGGATCTTTCGCACACGTATGATACTTGCTTGCATTGTCCATGGGTGGGTATTATTTTTAACTTGCTGTGACCGTTGATCGAACTGTATTTAATGATGTTTAGTGAATTGATAATTTTAAAACTGTGAATTGCAATAACGAATTTGTGTGTTGAACAAATGTCGTTGCGCGAATCATACTGATTATGTTGTATAAACTGTTTGTGTAAACAATGGAAAAATATGTTTTCAAATTTCATAAACTGACCCTAAGGTGTTAAATAAATTTTCTTTACAAAAAATATATATATATATATATATGTATATATATATATATATGTATATGTATATATATATATATATATATATATATATATATATATATATATATATATATATATATATATATATATATATATATATATATATATATATATATATATATATGAATAATTTCCTTTTTAAAATAATAAGAATGAAAGATGAAATGATGCTATCTTCTTTTCTTTCTTTTGAAACAATCCTATTTTTTTTATAAAGGAAATAACTTACACGTGTAGCGTATGAAAAAGAAACGTTTTGACGAGGATGGACATGATGTCGTTTGGTCCTCAATTATGCATAACTTGATCAACTATGCATAATTTAGGAAGAACCACGCTATGTCGGGTAAATTGTCACTAATAAAATGCTTGATAATTGGGATAAATGTTTGGGTCAAGCTTCCAGAAGGAGGAAATAATTTTTCCCCTTCTACGGATTCTTATGCAAGTAACCCTACTCCTACTGACTGCATGGAGAGAGTCACATGCGAGTAGTTACGACCCAGTCGTTCCGAAGAGAAAATACCTATGGTATTGTTCGAAACGAGTGTGTCTAGAAAGGAGTAAAATCTAGTTCGTGGTAATGTAGATCGATGATTGTTATGAAGACGTGTCAAGACCAAGTGTTGTCAGTATGCTAGTAAGAAACGGTAGATTTGAGCTATCAAGGGTGTAATCACGATACCGACACTGAGAAGAAGAAATCCTCTTGAAGATGTAAAGATTCCTAAGGTGGGTGGAAGCTAAGAAGGTTAGTCCTGAGGTTGAAACTGAGAAGTGGAAAAGACTTCTCCTACACTAGAGGTGTGTTGCAAATGGTGTATCAACTGATGGCCGTAAAGAAGACTTCTTTTCCCGAAACGGAGAGTAGTAGTAGTGTAGTTGTAAATATACTTGATGTCGTCAAGGATTATAATAAGGCACTAAGCGACACCTGACTTAAGGTTAGGTATAGTGATCCTTACTCCTTGACGTAACGACTTAGTGTGCATTTGAAAGAGTGAAAAGATTGGAGATTCCAGCCGAATGGTGACATTCGTTCCCATCCTAGAGAAACAATCAAAATAGCTAACGTCTTAAGCCAAACGGTATTAAGATAGGAATGTGCGTAGTTATCTCGACTTGATTAGTTGAGTCATCTAGGATTCAATACAATGTGTTAGGACCAAGCCGATTGTGCTAGTCGCCATGTGGAAACGTTAGAGTTTTGATTTTCGTCGAACGAGCAACGAGCCCATGATGCTCAATTGTTTTCTTGATTGTTTTCAATTTGTCTTTTGATAATATGTGTTTTCTGGCAGAATTATCGCCGCCAAATTATGTGCTTTATGTGCCTTATGTGCTATGTACTCTTGAATGGTAGTAAGTGTTTGGAACGCTTTTGTGTTGCCGTGATACGGCTTGGGACGTGAGTGAATGGGTATACTTACCCAAATGTAGATGAAGGTTGGTTTGAGAGGTATGCAAGACTAATAGTCCATTGTTGATTGTGGCTTGTTAACCCACAAGCATGACTATTGTTGGCTAAAGCCTAACCGCGATTTAGTCGAGATCATTACCAAGAGGCTTGACCATCCGGCAAGCTCGGTATAATGAGCAATCTAATCGGTTAGGTATAAACCCACGTGATGAGCATAGATATTGCTGAGGCTTCATGATAAGTGAGCACATATATTTTGCTAAAACTTATAGAAAGCAGGCATGATTGTTGCTAAGCGTGATGATGAGCTAGGTAGAAATATAGAGTCATTTAAAATTTTTTTATTATTTTTGTGTTTTGTTTTTGGGCAATCATTCAGAATTTAGACAAGCAGACCGAGTTTCATGTTGATAGTGATGGCATTCTATGGCAGGGCACTAAGTTATGTGTACCAGAAGATCCTGCACTTCGAGAGGTTTTGATGACCGAAGCTCATAGTTCTCCTTTTTCTATTCATCCGGGTTCGACGAAGATGTATCATGATCTCAAGCAACACTTCTGGTGGAGTGGTATGAAACGAGATGTAGCAACATTCGTATCAAAGTGTTTAGTCTGTCAGCAAGTTAAGATAGAACATCAGCGTGCAAGTGGGTTACTACAACCATTAGAGATTCCTGTTTGGAAATGGGACGAAATATCTATGGACTTCGTTACAGGTTTACCACGGACTCAGAGGAAGCACGACGCTATCTGGGTTGTCGTGGATCGTTTGACCAAGACAGCGCATTTTCTTCCTATTCGTAAGGATTTTTCCATCAGTAGATTGGCAGAGATGTTCCAGCAAGAAATCGTGCGACTACACTGGTACTCATCAGCAATCGTTATCGATAGAGATCCACGTTTCACGTCTCGTTTCTGGAAAGGTTTACAGAACGCTTGGGGAACCAGGCTCAAGTTCAGTACGGCTTTTCATCCAGAGACAGACGGACAGTCAGAACGTACGATTCAGACACTGGAGGACATGTTACGTTCATGTGCATTAGAATGGACAGGAAATTGGGACGACTACATCTGTTTAGTTGAGTTCGCGTATAATAACAGTTGGCATGCAAGTATCAAGTGCGCTCCCTTTGAGATGTTATACGGTAGGAAATGCCGTGCTCCTATCTGTTGGGATCAAGTTGGTGAGCGGGTTCTTGAGGGCCCAGAGATGATTGAGGTGACCAATGAGAAGGTCGCTGTCGCCAGGGAAAAGCTTAAAGAAGCTCAGACACGTCAGAAGTTATGCCGATAAGCATCGCAGATTGTTAGAATTTCAGCCGGGTGAACATGTATTCTTGAAAGTATCACCTACACGTGGAGTCAGGCGTTTTGGTATTAAGGGCAAGCTTAGTCCTCGTTTTATAGGACCATTTGAAATTCTTGAACGCGTGGGTGAGGTTTCTTATCGTTTGGCGTTACCTCCCCAACTCTCTCATGTTCACAACGTATTTCATGTATCTTTACTCAGAGGTTACAAGTATCATCATCTCCACGTTGTCTCTTATCCATTTGGTCAGATCCGTGAAGATTTATCTTACACGGAAGAGCCTGAGTCTATTCTAGACCGTCAAGTCAGAGTCATGAGGAAAAAGACTATTCCTTTCGTTAAAATCCTTTGGAGGAATCATCCTGAACGGGAAGCCACTTGGGAAACCGAGGAGTCTATACGGACTTCCTATCCTCATTTTCTTCCATGAGCTGGTATGTTCTTTTCAGTCGTATCATGTTTCTAATTCGAGGACGAATTATTCTTTTAAGAGGGGAAGAGTTGTAAAACCCACATGAAAATACCATGAAATTTAAAATTTTTAAATAACAAAGAAAATCGACAAGTAAACCCATGAATTTATTATCATGACAAGTTAACGCACGAAAATAAAATTTACGAATCATGAATACACGAACACGCGAAATACGACATAAAATAAAAACTACATAATGGTTACTTATGGGCTTATGAAAATTTCGGCTAATCACAAGAAAAGAAAAGGCCCATGTTTAATTTGAAAAGCCCAAGCCCAAGGTCCTAATTATAACTACAGGAAACTAGGTTTTTACCTCATTTAATTTGTTACAAGGAATCAAAATAAGAAACCCAAATTCATTCTACAACCGGCGGCACCAAGAGGGAAGGGAGGAACAAGTTTTTTGATCTTGGTTCGTGGAATCATTGTGTTTTCTATCTCTATTCCATCCTCGATCTATTCCTGTAATCGGTAAACCATGAAAACCTTTCTATCTCTTTTCTAAAATATTATGCATGCATGAAAATAAACCTTAAGAAATAATAAGAATGAAGCCATGATATGAAAATAATTTAAATCGATTCATGAGTTGGGTTGTGTGGTTCGCGGGTCGAATGAAACACAAGCCGAGTACCTCTAGAGTACTCGGCACTCATGTGGGTTTGGGGAATTATTTTCGAGCGGCCTTAGGCCAAAGAAACCCAAGCCGAGACCCAATGGGTACTCGGCATATATATGTTTTTTTTTACCATGATTTGTCGTTTGTAGTAGGACCAAAGAAAAACAAGCCGAGACCCCTATGGGGCTCGGCATAATTATATGTTGACATGGGGATATTTGACGTTGGGGTTGGGGTCGAAGGATCAAGCCGAGACCCTATAGGGCTCGGCATATGCATGTTATAATATGGGGGTTTGGTTGCGTTAGGCTTTACTCGATCCAAGACCAAGCCGAGTACCCCTATGGGACTCGGCACACGCATGTTTTGTTGATTGGTGTGTTGTCGTTGTGTTTTAAGCAAGCCAAGACCAAGCCGAGTTCCCTTAAGGGACTCGGCACACACACGTACACTTCTATATAATCATATCGAGTAGCGTAATAACCAACAAGAACCAAGCCGAGTACCCTAAGGTACTCGGGCAACACATATATGTAGTACTAACGATCATGTCGTGTGATGTTTTGTTAAAGGCAAGACTAAGCCGAGTACCTAGTATCGGCATACATTCTTCATATAAAATCATCGGGGGTGGGGAGGGGTTTTTCGGGGCATTTTTATATATGGACTCATGGCTTATATGAATTTCGGCTTATTTATGGGCTTATGAACTTAAATGACCTTCGGTTAAATGTATGGGCTTATGATGCTAAGTTATTCGGGCTTATTAGTGTTATATGGGCCGCGTGGCCCAAGAGTCCAACCGAGGCCCAATGGGCTCGGTATCCATGCTTGAGGTATGTTGTGTGTGCGTTAGGCCCAAGACCAAGCCGAGGCCCAATGGGCTCGGTAACATATGTGTATGATCGTGACTGGGTAATTTATGATAACTACAACCGTCGGGAAATTGTATAATTACTCTAAGTGCCTTTTAAACCCTAACTTAAAATAAATCTCATTTTAAACCTTAAACTTTCAGGTAATGGCAATATTGACCCCTAATTTATGGAAATGACATTCTAGACCCTTAAACTTGAATGAACTACAATTTTACCCTTGAAATCATGAAAATGACATTATGTCCCCAATTATAATTAATTACCAATTATAACCAAAGCATATTAAATAACATGATTTATCTAACTAATTAAAATAGATTATTATTAATCCAAGACACAGAAATGGAAACCTGCTATTTTTGAAAAGTTATCTATTAATGGAAACTGCTATTTTTAGAAAGTTACTTATTAATGGAAACCTGCTATTTTTAGAAAGCTGCTATTTATAGAAACCTGCTATTTTTGGAAACTTACTAAATAAGGAAAGTTACTACTTTTAGAAAATCAAGTATAATAAGATACAAATCATGGTATCCAATAATCCAAGAAACATACAAGTATACTAATCAAGGAAAGTTACTAAAAATAGAAAGAAACTTAAATCATGCACAAGTAACTTATACAAGCTCTTTATCATGTAGCACGTGTGAAGACGGAGTGATATCATTATCTATTTCTTCTCTTCAATGCCTTCATTGTCCAGGTACGGATATTCCGTCCTTTCAGTAAGGACACTCTTTCTTTTCATGATTCATCCCCAGAACTGCTATGCTTCCCCATTTTTTATGTCTTTTGCCATGATCCTTTACATGTTTGATTTCATGACTTATTCTATTGCCCGAGCTATATATACGCATGACCATGATTTACATGACTTACCACCTAGTCATGGAGGGTACCATGACCGTGGACTCATGAGGGCACCTGTGTCACGACTCTTTCGGTTGAGGAGTGAACTTTCACGCGGGTCCCTTTTCATGTTACCAGATTATAGTTCAGTTGGGCCATTATTATTCAGGGGCGTATGGGTGCATCCTAGCTTTACATGTTTATAGTTTCATGGTGATTGGTTGGTGTGTGCTCTTACATCCCATCACCATTGGCGTAGATGCCTCCACCATTATATTATAAGAGGTCACCCCTCTAGTACATGATTGAGGCATCCCCTCTACTTTATGCATGTATGCACGTTATTATTATGTATGATTATATGAGCTCGTGGGCAAATCCTTATCTCTATGTTATGCTACCTGTGATATTCCATTACTCTTTACAGTTAAATAACCATGTTTTACGGTTATTGCTATTCTTCATGAATATTTCTCCGGTTCTCATGACATCATGAATCTTTCCGCGGGTGGGGGATGGCTTTATGATTCCTTATCCAGGGATTTGTGTATTATTTCATTTCATGATATAGTTCACTGAGCGTTATGCTCAGCCGTATTCTTTTCATGTTTCTTACGGCAGGTAACTAGAGGGAGTTGGGCATGAGAGATTGTGCTTAGGAAGAGACCCTTTAGCTTCCACTCTATTATCATTGACTCTTGCAGACTTATGTTTTGGACACATGTTTCTGATCCTTCAAACTCTTCCCTCTCCCGTTTATGCATGTAAACTCATACTGGGAGCGAAGTTGATCCGGCTTTCCACCTTGTTACGTTATCAGTTATGTTTTATGCCTTTTATGCTTTGATATGACGCCATGATTATGAAGTGATGCCTTTCATCAGAGAGGGGTGTTACAATTATGGTATCAGAGCCAGGTTTCGACCTGTAGGCTCTAAAACTTGACCTGTGAGGATTGGGTAGATATTAGGTCCCTTCAGAATCGACGTTCCTTCATTCATGTTTTGACCGTTTTAACCGCTTAACCTTTAAATTTTTTTTTAAATGCCAGATGGTGAACACACGTACAGATGCTGAACTCGCTGCGGCTGTCCAGGCAGCCGTAACTGCTATGCTTCCACAGATCCGTGAACAAGTTCGTGAAGAGTACCGTAATGGTGCTAGTGGCTCGGGTGGAAACCCTCCACCAGTCACTATTCATACCTGGCTGGAACGCTTTAACAAGCAAAAGCCCCGTACGTTCGAGAAGGCGGTAACTCCAGTTGATGCTGAGAACTGGATCTCTCACTTGGAAAAGATCTTTGATGTGATGGGTTGTGATGATGTGTTTAAGGCGAGTTAGCATTTATAAGTTTGAGGGTGACGCGCTAGCATGGTGGAAGCCTACAGCAGGCCAAGGAGGAGGCATGCGATTCTCACTTGGTCATGGGCTGATATCAAGGAGTTGTTCTTCCTATCTATCCAATTTTTCCTCCTCGAGTTGAGCAAGAGCGCGTATAAGGGAGAGTATCATTCTCTTCGCCAAAGGGAGGGCGATGAGCAGTAAAGGTTTATGCAGGTTTTATCCTATAGCTGGATTTCTTTTTTTTCGGCAGGCTGCTGGCACTGTAGAGGAGCAGGCCAAGAACCTTTCTTTGGGGTCTTCACATGTCGATCCTAGACGTATCCTATTGCATGGAGTTTTATGATGTTGCTCAAGTTGAGATGCTGCTCGCAACTTTGAGATCCTTGAGACAGGATGATTATCGGACAGGGCCTGAACGATCAGACAAGAGGTAAACCTTCAGTAATTAAATTTTGCGACCTATTCCACGTTTTATCTTTCTACCTTTATAACATGTACCACCCAACCATTCTTCAGGCATAAGAGTGGGGACCAGCATCAGTCGTCTAATCAGCAGAATAGTCACCGGGGTCATGACCAGAGGAATGACCGTCATTTTATTATAGGTCAGACAGGTCAGGGAGGTAGTGTGTAACTACGTATACAACAATAGCAAACAATCATCCGTGACAAAACAGGTCCAATCTTTAATCGTTATCATCTCATTCTGCTTATGATCATAAATCTAACATCACGTTAAAATGACAGGACTCTGCGTGGCTGGACGCGACCACGGAACGGGGTCAGCAGCTTCCCACCCAGCTCCCAACTCTGGTAAATTCTTTTGATATAACAAGTTTATTCGCTTTCTGTCTCAAATTTCATGTCTCCACGCTCCATCATTGTTTCAGGTTCCCAGCAAAACTAGCAACGTCCATAGGGTTATACTTACCCTGTCTGACCCACTTGTGGACGTTGACATAGGAGAGTGTCGTCGTGCTGAGGTACTTGTATTATAGCGGTCAAGCTGGTCATCTTCAGCGAGATTGCAAGAAGAACAGGGGGCTAGTTCGTCTGGTCATGATGACTCAAGAAGCCAGCGCATCAGGCGCGTCTTTGCGCTGATCAGGACCAGGCTGCTAATACTACAGTACCATCACTGGTGCAGTATTATTTTCGGACGTGCAGTAATTGTTGTATTTGATATGGGCTGCAACAACATTCTGTGATATCTACAAAGTTTTGCCTCATGTCTTACTACTGGACACCTGTACCACTTGACCATGTGTTAGTATATCCACCGCCCATGAAATGACTCCGCCAGTATTACCAATGTGTATAGAGACTTCCTTACAGTTTATGGACAAGAATCCGCTTCGTTAATGCGCTTCCTTTAGAATGTGTGTAGGTTTGAATATAATTCTGGGTATGGATGTTATAGCGCACCATGCTTACGATTGCCTGTCATTCCCGTCGTGTGATATTCTGGCATATATTCACTATCCTGGAATTTATCTATATTGTTCCCTACCGGACAATCTATGAAAATCATTTCTGCTTTAGAAGCCACGTACTCTATATCTCAAGCTGTGAAGGTTTCCTAGCTAATATTCATGACACGGCTTTAGATGTTTCTTCTATTCATGATCAGCCAATTGTTTCCGAATTTCAAGACGTATTTCCAGAAGAACTTCCAGGAATTCCACCCATTCGCGATGTTGAATTCAACATTGAGCTTTTCACGGGAAGCAGAGCCAATCTCATAGGCTCCTTTATCGCATGGCTCCGATTGATGTTGAAAGAGTGGAAGGATCAGTTGCAAGAGGTTGTTGAGCGAGGTTTTATCCGCCCAAGTGTATCGCCATGGGGTGCACCAGTTTTGTTCGTTAAGAAAAAGGACGGTAGCATGAGATTGTGTATCGACTACCGTGAATTAAACAAGATCACTATCCGTAATCGTTATCCCCTTCCACGTATCGATGATTTATTTGATCAGCTTCAGGGCGCTAAACATTTTTCCAAGATAGATTTAAGATGGTCACCTATCAGATACGAGTGAAAGAGCAGGATATTTCAGACTGCTTTTCGTACACGTTATGGCCACTATGAATTTTGGTTACTGCCTTTTGAGTTCTCGAATGCTCCAGCCGTGTTTAGGACTTGATGAACGAATTCTTTCATGAATTCTTAGACAAGTTCGTCATCGTATTCATCGATGATTTTCTGGTTTTTTCTAAAATCTAAAGAGGAAACATGAGAACCATTTTTCGCATGTTTTACAGATCTTACGACAGAGAAACTATATGCCAGTTTATCCAAGTGCGAATTTTGTTGAAGTAGAGTGGCTTTCTGGGTCACTTTGTTTTCATCAGAGGATTACCATGGATCCGGCGACGGTTGAGGCTATCACTAAGTGGCCAAGACCGACTTCGTGATGAAGTAAGCGAGTTTCTGGTATTAGCAGGCTATTACCGCAGATTTGTAGATGGGTTTTCACGACTGGCCTTACCCTTGACTAAGCTCATGCGAAAGGGTGAGAAGTTTGTTTGGAACGACGAGCGAGAGGAGAGCTTTGAAGAGCTTAAGCAGCGTTTAGTCTCCGCACCTATTCTTACTCTCCCATCCGGTTCAGGTGGATTTCAGATTTATAGTGATGGCTTCAAAGAAAGGTCTGGGTGGGTACTCATGCTGCATGGGAAAGTAATTGCCTCTCCCTTACCACTGACGCTAAAAACTTATGTGGTGAACCCTATCCTACCCATGACCTAGAATTAGCAGCTGTTGTCTTCGCTCTTAAAAACTGGAAGGCACTCCTTTATGGCGAATATGTGACATTTTTCACCGATCATAAAATGTCTCAAGTATATTTTCACTCAGCGTGGAAATAAATATGAGAAGGAGACGTTGGTTAGAGTTACTAAGGATTTATGACACCAACATTCTGTATTCATCCGGGGGAAAGCAAATGTGGTGGCTTGACGGTTAAAGTAGGTAATATCAGGGTATGATGGTGGCATCAAAGTAGAAGAAGAGATTATTCGTGATCTGGAACGTTTGGACATGGAGTATTGTGTTCGTGGACAGAATGGTTTCTGGGGGACTTGTCAGAGGGGGTAGGAGAGCCCCCCCCCCCCCCCCCCACCCCCTTGGGAGTGTTGAGCCTAACTTAATTTCTCAGATTAAGGCAGCTCAAAAGGACGTGGGGAAATCTGGGCAATCATTCAGAATTTAGACAAGCAGACCGAGTGTTCTTGTTGATAGTCTGGCATTCTATGGCGGGCACTAGTTAAGTTGGTACCAGAGATCTGCACTTCGAGAGGTTTTGATGACCGAAGCTCAAGTTTCCTTTTTCTATTCATCGGGCTTCGCGAAGCTGTATCATGATCTCAGCAAACTTCTGGTGGATTGGTATGAAACGAGATGTAGCAACTTTTGTATCAAATGTGTTTAGTCTGTCAGCAAGTTAAGATCGACTAAGCGTGCAAGGGGTTTACTACAACCATTAGAGTTTCTATTTGGGAAATGGAGCGAATATCTATGGATTTCGTTACAGGTTTACCACGGACTTAGAGGAAGCACGACGCTATCTGGGTTGTCGTGGCTGTTATGACCTAGACAGGCGCATTTTCTTCCTATTCCGTTAGGATTTTTTCACATCAGTAGATTGGCCAGAGATGTTCCAGCACGGAAATCGTTGACACACGGTACTCATCAGCAACTTCGTAATCCGATAGAGATCACGTTTCACGTCTCGTTTCTGGAAGTTTACAGAACGTTGGGGGGACAGGCTCAAGTTCAGTACGGCTTTTCATCCAGAGACAGACGGACAGTCAGAACGTACGATTCAGACACTGGAGGACATGTTACGTTCATGTGCATTAGAATGGACAGGAAATTGGGACGACTACATCTGTTTAGTTGAGTTCGCGTATAATAACAGTTGGCATGCAAGTATCAAGTGCGCTCCCTTTGAGATGTTATACGGTAGGAAATGCCGTGCTCCTATCTGTTGGGATCAAGTTGGTGAGCGGGTTCTTGAGGGCCCAGAGATGATTGAGGTGACCCATGAGAAGGTCGCTGTCGCCAGGGAAAAGCTTAAAGAAGCTCAGTCACGTCAGAAGAGTATGCCGCATAAGCATCGAAGATTGTTAGAATTTCAGCCGGGTGGTACATGTATTCTTGAAAGTATCACCTCAGTGGAGTCAGGCGTTTTGGAATTAAGGGCAAGCTTAAGTCTCGTTTTTAGGACCATTTGAAATTTCTTTGGAACGCGTGGTGAGGTTTGACGTATCGTTTGGCGTTACTCCTCAACTCTCGCCTGTTCACAAGTAATTTCATGTATCTTTACTCAGAGGTTTTAGGTATCATCATCCCGTTGTCTTTAACCATTTGGTCGATCCGTGAAGATTTATCTTAACGGAAGAGCCTGAGTCTATATCTAGCCCGCAAGCAGAGTCATGAGGAACAAGACTATTCCTTTCGTTAAAATCCTTTGGAGGAATCATCCTGAACGGGAAGCCACTTGGGAAACCGAGGAGTCTATACGGACTTCCTATCCTCATTTTCTTCCATGATCTGGTATGTTCTTTTCAGTCGTATCATGTTTCTAATTCGAGGACGAATTATTCTTTTAAGAGGGGAAGAGTTGTAAAACCCACATGAAAATACCATGAAATTTAAAATTTTTAAATAACAAAGAAAATCGACAAGTAAACCCATGAATTTATTATCATGACAAGTTAACGCACGAAAATAAAATTTACGAATCATGAATACACGAACACGCGAAATACGACATAAAATAAAAACTACATAATAGTTACTTATGGGCTTATGAAATTTCGGCTAATTACAAGAAAAGAAAAGGGCCATGTTTAATTTTCAAAAGCCCAAGCCCAAGGTCCTAATTATATCTCCAGGGAACTAGTGTATTATCTCATTTATTGTTACAAGGAATCAAAATAAGAAACCCTAAATCATTCTACAACCGGCGGCACCAAAAGGGAAGGGAGGAACAAGTTTTGATCTTGGTTCGTGGAATCATTGTGTTTTCTATCTCTATTCCATCCTCGATCTATTCCTGTAATCGGTAAACCATGAAAACCTTTCTATCTCTTTTCTAAAATATTATGCATGCATGAAAATAAACCTTAAGAAATAATAAGAATGAAGCCATGATATGAAAATAATTTAAATCGATTCATGAGTTGGGTTGTGTGGTTCGCGGGTCGAATGAAAAACAAGCCGAGTACCTCTAGAGTACTCGGCACTTATGTGGTTTTGGGGACTTATTTTCGAGCGACCTTAGGCCAAAGAAACCCAAGCCGAGACCCAATGGGTACTCGGCATATATATGTTTTTTTTTACCATGATCTTGTCGTGTGATATTAGACCAAAAGAAAAACAAGCCGAGACCCCTATGGGGCTCGGCATAATTATATGTTGGCATGGGGATATTTGACGTTGGGGTCGAAGGATCAAGCCGAGACCCTATAGGGCTCGGCATATGCATGTTATAATATGGGGGTTTGGTTGCGTTAGGCTTTACTCGATCCAAGACCAAGCCGAGTACCCCTATGGGACTCGGCACACGCATGTTTTGTTGATTGGTGTGTTGTCGTTGTGTTTTAAGCAAGCCAAGACCAAGCCGAGTTCCCTTAAGGGACTCGGCACACACACGTACACTTCTATATAATCATATCGAGTAGCGTAATAACCAACAAGAACCAAGCCGAGTACCCTAAGGTACTCGGCACACATATATGTAGTACTAAACGATCATGTCATGTGAAGTTTTGTTAAAGCAAGACTAAGCCGAGTACCTAGTACTCGGCATACATCTTCATATAAAATCATGGGGATGTTTCGGCTTATATATGGACTCATGGCTTATATGAATTTCGGCTTATTTATGGGCTTATGAACTTAAATGACCTTCGGTTAAATGTATGGGCTTATGATGCTAAGTATTCGGGCTATTAGTGTTATATGAGCCGCGTGGCCCAAGAGTCCAACCGAGGCCCAATGGGCTCGGTATCCATGCTTGAGGTATGTTGTGTGTGCGTTAGGCCCAAGACCAAGCCGAGGCCCAATGGGCTCGGTAACATATGTGTATGATCGTGACTGGGTAATTTATGATAACTACAACCGTCGGGAAATTGTATAATTACTCTAAGTGCCTTTTAAACCCTAACTTAAAATAAATCTCATTTTAAACCTTAAACTTTCAGGTAATGGCAATATTGACCCCTAATTTATGGAAATGACATTCTAGACCCTTAAACTTGAATGAACTACAATTTTACCCTTGAAATCATGAAAATGACATTATGTCCCCAATTATAATTAATTACCAATTATCACCAAAGCATATTAAATAACATGATTTATCTAACTAATTAAAATAGATTATTATTAATCCAAGACACAGAAATGGAAACCTGCTATTTTTAGAAAGTTACTATTAATGGAAACCTGCTATTTTTAGAAAGTTACTATTAATGGAAACCTGCTATTTTTAGAAAGCTGCTATTTATAGAAACCTGCTATTTTTGGAAACTTACTAAATAAGGAAAGTTACTACTTTTAGAAAATCAAGTATAATAAGATACAAATCATGGTATCCAATAATCCAAGAAACATACAAGTATACTAATCAAGGAAAGTTACTAAAAATAGAAAGAAACTTAAATCATGCACAAGTAACTTATACAAGCTCTTTATCATGTAGCACGTGTGAAGACGGAGTGATATCTTTCTATTTCTTCCTTTCACTGCTTCATTGTCCAGGTACGGATATTCCGTCCTTTCAGTAAGGACACTCTTTCTTTTCATGATTCATCCCCAGAACTGCTATGCTTCCCTATTTTTTTTATGTCTTTTGCCATGATCCTTTACATGTTTGATTTCATGACTTATTCTATTGCCCGAGCTATATATACGCATGACCATGATTTACATGACTTACCACCTAGTCATGGAGGTACCATGACCGTGACACATGAGGCACCTGTGTCACGACTCTTTCGCGTTGAGAGTGATTTCACGCGGCGTCCCTTTTCATGTTACCGTTTATAGTCATGTTTTGGCATTATTATTAGGGGGTATGGGTGATCTAGTTTTACATGTTTTACGTTTCATGGTGATTGGGTTGGTGTGTGCTCTAATCCCATCACATTGGAGTTGATCCCTTCACCAATTTTTATTATAAGAGTCAACCCTTGTACATATTGAGGCATTCCCTCTACTTCTATGGCATGTATGCTCGTTATTATTATGTATGATTATATGAGCTCGTGGGCAAATCCTTATCTCTATGTTATGCTACCAGGTGATATTCATTACTCTTTTACAGTTACAAATAACCATGTTTTTACGCGTTCATTGCTTTCTTCATGACATTTTTTCTCCAGAGTTCCTCATGACACTCATGAATCTTTCCGCTGCTTTATATTCCTTATCCAGGACTTATGTGTATTATTTCATTATCATTATATCCGTTCACTGAGCGTTATGCTCAGCCGTATTCTTTTCATGTTTCTTACGGCAGGTAACTAGAGGGAGTTGGGCATGAGAGATTGTGCTTAGGAAGAGACCCTTTAGCTTCCACTCTATTATCATTGACTCTTGCAGACTTATGTTTTGGACACATGTTTTGTCCTTCAAACTTCCTTCACGTTTATGCATGTTAAACTTCATAATGGGAGCCGATGTTTGATTCCGGCTTTCCACCTTGTTACGTTATCAGTTATGTTTTATGCCTTTTATGCTTTGATATGACGCCATGATTATGAAGTGATGCCTTTCATCAGAGAGGGGTGTTACACAACGACACATCAAGTTTTTGGCGCCGCTGCCGGAGAGTGAAAATTAATCTTGATTTTTATTTTATGTTTTGGTTTTTAACATTAGATTAGATCTAACCCTTAGGAGTAGAGTTAATTAGATTAGTGCACATTCTTGTATATTATGTATATTTTTGTATATTTGTTAGTTTAATTGTTTGTTTGTATAATTGTGTGTTTAATTTAATTGTTTTTGTAATACACTGTTCTGGTAGATAACTCGATACGGCGTATCACTTCCATTGGCTATATCGGCTGTATTATTCCGAAGTAGATTCAGTGATCTTGAGATCACCTTTCGCCAAGCCGACCGTATGTCCAATGGAATGATGGATACCACATGCAATCGAATTGTGATCTAACCGTGCTAACAGAACGCCTCCACTCTTGTAATCAACACACTTGCAGACCCTGGCCACATCCCCCCCTCGCTCCCACCACCCCTCCCTAGCTCCTGTAGCCGCACTCGCTCCGGCCTTCCGTCTTCGCTTCACGTGCACCGAAACTTTCTTGTCTCCTCCACCGACTTCCTTGTCGAGCAAACATCCAGCTGTTATTTTTACCTTTGTTACAGAAGAAGTACTTTATCAGAGGTAGTTGACTGAGGGGAAGATACAATAAGATGTCATGGCATAACTTAATTCAGAGGGAATAATAGTGAGTGCTTATAATAAATCAAGTCTTACTATCTACAAAGTAACGTTATAAATATTGAACCTCAGCAAGGAAACTTTTTTTTTTAGATGGAATTACATTAGAATGCATACACTGGTGGATTGACGAAGAGTGAAGGACCACATTGCTACGTATTGCTGAAGTGATTGATATAATCTACATTCCTTGGTATATGTGGTTCCTTCAACTACAAATGAAAGTCTTTCCTCTCTCACTAGCTGATGACACACGACAATGATGGATAAATTAAGGGGAAGGAAAAATCACCGTTTGGGAAGAACTTGTTGAGAAATTTTTTTGTAAATTTTATCCCGAATCATATGATGGAGAAGAAGAAATGTTGGACGAAAGAGATAACTGGAGGAGTGATCCACTTGAATTCATATCGCGAATAAATTCATCATTTGATAAACATATGAAAATAGATGGAAGAACTAAAAAGGTATTGTTCCATGCTTGGATGAATGGGAGTTGGAATAAGAGACGAATGAATGATAGAATCTTGAGTAATAACAATACTACTGCTGACTCATTCTTCAAACCTTATTTTATAACTCGTGGAAAGTGCAACACCAAAAAGGAAGAAGAACAAAGTCAGACAAAGCATAAATATTGCAATGCATCCGAATCCACTGATGAGCAACCTAACAAAAGAATGTATAAAGCAGAGAAGTTTGAAGCTATTCAGTACTCGCTTGAAACCAATGAGAATATATATATTTGCATAAGAGCGATGTGGTGAATATGATATTTGGGAAAGAAACAAAGATAATATGTCCAAAATCTACCAAACTATTTTTCAGAAAAAGGACGAAGGATGGATGGTTACGCACACCGAGTGAGAAGCTGAAGAAAAGTTTAACTTAAAGACGTCGCTGTAAACAAAAGTGCTTCCCGGGAGACAACTCGGAATGTTATTTAGCTCAATACGCTCCATGTTTTGTTGATCCTTTCAATTCGGGTATGTAATTAGTCAATTGTAATAAGTTAACAAAAACTCAAGTTTAGGGGTGTGTTTATAAACCCCAAGTTATGTATTATGTTTGATTAAAAAAAAGAGAAAAATAGAAAAGAAAAAGAAAGAGTTTGATGTAGAGTTTGTATATCTTAGTTCGTATATCTTAGTCCTAGAATAGTCGAGTCTTGGCTTAGCAACGCCTCAGCATGTATTCTTGTATTTAATTAACTCACCATCACCCCAAATATATCCTATTCGATCATGTTATTGTTTAACTTACACCCAAACATCACAACCCTTTGAAAGACCTCTTTGATAGTAATTTCTTGTACTTACGCCTAGCGGTGGAGGTTTTTGATTCTTTACCAAGCCTATGATAATTTATATGCTATGACAGGTAATGAGTGTTAATTTTCCGTTTCCTATGTTGTTATAATTCATTATACACCTGAGAGAAAGAGAGAATCCAAACACTTGTGTGAGGTGCTAGTATATAACTTATGTGCTTTTAATTACGAGGTCTAGAAGGTTGTGTCATAAACAATCTTTGAAAAGTAAGTTAAATGCCCCCGATACTGCTAGTATCTAGGTAGAAAAGCCTATTTGCTTGAGGATAAGCAAATCCCAAGTGTAGGGGTATTTTATGAGGTGTCATTTTATGCACTTTTTCGGGGTCATTTAACCCTCTAAATCATGAAAATATGCCCAAATTATGTACTTAATCGTTCCTTTTTGTGTTTTTAGCACTTGGATAGCTTTTGGAAGAAATACACGTGACTTGGGCTCATTTGGAGAAGAAACGGACAAGATTACAACTCTACACCAAATCTAATTAAGAAAATGCGTACAGTGGCTGGAGACGGCGTCACAATCTAATGTGACGGCGTCAGAACGTACAAAGGACGGCGTTAGAATTTTAACGACGGCGTCAGGATCCAACCGACTTAAGAAGCCCTAGAAGATACGGCGAGGCGACGGCGTCAGGATTATAACGTGACGTCATCGCGCCCGTTTACCTATATATACAAACTCGTTTTTAGGGTTTTAAGTGCGTAACATTTGGGGGACGAACCCTACCTTTAGAAGTCGATTGTAGAAACCATTTGGCTCATTTTTAGGGTGTCAAAACCCTCTTGTATCAGCCTTAAACACATGTTTTAATCAAGTGAAGTATTCTATCTTTTATCATTCAATATGTCTATTTTTTGTTTGATTGAATCTTGTTCTTCGCTTCCTTATAATATGCTAGGATAGATCCATTAGTATTTATTTATGATTGCATGAAACCTAGTTTGTAGATTCTTTTAATATTGCTTCTTGTGATGGATGTGCGCGTTATGCTCTAGAAAACTAGCTATAAAATATTACATTAGCATAGACGTCTAGGGAAACGCGAGTGTGTAGAAATGATACCATCGGTAACAGTCTTCATACTACCTTACCCCTAATATGGTTGATCCCTCTTAAGTGTTTTAATGCATGTAATGTACTCTTAGGGGCCTTGTAATAGTCTTCATACTACCTTACATGTTTATTGCCTTAATAGAATATTACATAGACAGCGTTTTCATGTAATTCGTTCATGACTAAGGAAATACTTACACAGATCATCACAAGTGTGACAAAGTAATAGAATTAGGAGAAGCAAACTAAGAAGTAGTAGTGATTAAGTAAATACATTCGTTTACCATATATGTTCTAACCAAAATTAGTTTAGATTTCTTATTAGTTTAATTAGTTAAAACCAAAACCAACCTCTCAAACCTGAATTTTACTTTTTTCTAATAATTATAAAAATACCAAAAATAATCTTCTTTCAACCCCTTAGACCTTTGTTATATTCTGTTCAAGCCTTCCCAACCTATTCTCTTAGAGAACGATAACAACCCCTCGAGTATTGCCTATACTACACTACAATGGTTGGGTACACTGCCTAGGGAGTTGTAAAACTCTTTGTGAGTCGCAACACCCACAATCTATTTTTGGCGCCACTACCGGGGAATAGTTAGGTTTTGAATTTTATCTAGCTTAGGTTTACTCGCTCGATTCCTATCAAGTATGAATTTTATTTTTTATCAATTAGCTTTCTTTAGTCTATCTTTTCTTTGTGTTATTTGTTTTGTAAAATCATTTTGTTGACCTCCATGGGAGATGAAAATCCTATCCGTACCCTAGGAGACTATTCCAGACCCAGCTACGAGGGCTATTGAAACACCATTGAGCTCCTCGATAGGAACAATGTGGTGCCTCTGCAATCCGACACCATCCGGTTGGTGCAAAATGAATGCTTATTCTACGAACTTTGGTCTGAGGATCCAAACCAACATCTTAAGGACTTTCTTAAACTTGTGGACTCACTTGACCTTGTTGTTGCAAATAAGGAAAGGACGCGCCTGCTTTTATTTCAATTTTCCTTTCACGATCAAGCTAGCAATTGGATAGAAGGTCATCCTGTAGGATCCATCTCCACTTGGGAGGATCTTACTACTCGTTTCCTTGCACAATTCTTTCCATCAAGAAGGACTGCAAAACTTCAAGATAACATCCTGATGTTCCAACAACATCAAGGTGAATCTCTCTTTGAAGCATGGACTTGTTTCAAGGACTTACTCCAAAAAGTCCCTCATCATGGCATCGATCTTTAGCTCCAAGTCTAAATAATTTATGACCATGTCAATCCCGCTACAAGGTGAACCATCAATCAAGCGACTGGTGGTAAGCTACGTGACAAAAACGCCAAAGAATCTTTGGCACTAGTAGAGGACCTAGCCCTCTATGACAATGAAAGTTGGAATGACCTAAGCGACTTTACTAAACCAGTCAAGGCAATCTCTTTCCCTCAAGATATCCCTAGTATATCTGACCGTCATCTCATTCAGCTTGAAAATCAAATCCAATGCTTGATGGAAACTCATCTTGCTCCTAAATCATCCATTCAAGTGAAAAAAATCACTTCTTTATGCGAGATCTGTAGTGGTCCCCACGACACTCAATATTGCATGGAAAATCCCGAGCAACCTTTTGTTAATTACGCATCCTTGCATACCGACAAAGCGGGAGGCAAGTGGTTCACTTTCAAACCCAAGCAAAACAATCTTTGTGAAACCTGTAATCCATCATGGAAAACTCACACAAACCTTAGGTGGAGGCAACCTCAAAATTCTCAAAACAATTTTTCAAACCCACCTAATCATTTTTAGCCCGACGGTTCATTCTTGAACTGCTCCTTCAACAACAATCCTTAAAATTTTAATAATCAATCAAATCTTGAAGGATTGATGTCTAGCTTTATGGCATCTCAAGACGCTAGGTTGTCTAAGTTTGAAGCCGATTTCAAACAACAACAAGGCGAGATGACCAATAAAATTGACACATTCTTGAAGGCCATCAATGATCGAATAATGGGAGCACTCCCAAGTGACATGGTTAAGAACTCGAGACTAAATGTTAACTACACCTCTCCAGTTTTGTCTACTCGTTCTTACCCAACGAAAGACCCTCAATGCTCGTCCCATATACATAGATCGATCAATGCTATTATAATGTGTTCCAAGCAAACAAATAAATCTCAAAATGACCAACCTCAAGTTAAAACACAAACGGTCAATAAAGATGGAGCACTTCCAAGCAAAGGAATTAAAAGCCCGTCAAAATTACTCTCCCCAAAATATCTATCTCAATCATCCTTAAGAGAACAAAATAGGAAATCATCTTCTCCCAAACGTGTTCATTTCATTAACATAATTACCGTTTCAAGAAGAGATGACAAGCCTCGGGAGACAGGGATGGTAAAGCCTAACATTAAGGGCAACGATCATGAATTAATTGTCAAAGTTAAAAAGGAGTGTAAGGAGTCAGAAGAAGAAGGAAATGGAGAGGAGGACGACCCCAAACACATCAACATCAACCCACCATCACCACTTGATCCATCAATTTCATTTATCACAGAAAAAGTTTGAAAGCTCGGTTCATTCCTTGAATCTCTAAACTTATTCCCCCCTATTATCTAATACATAATTCGTTTACACAAAAGAAAATGATGAAGACGTGATATTTGTTGAATTGATCAAAAAGTATGATGATTCTAGTGAAGAAGAGTTAAGAGTGGACGAAAATACAGTAACAGATGTGGAGTTAAGAGTAGAGTACTTTGACAAATTTCTGACTAGCTGTGAATTAGCATATTGTAAGTACTTAATGTGTGCCCTGATTCCGTCTTACTTCTTAAGAAACCCCATTATTGTATGAGGAAGTCCTTTGAAGCTTAAAATACCATGCAACATAGGACATGTACACATGAAGAAAGCCTACATAGATCTTAATTCCCCTATAAATGTCATGACTCGTATGCAATACAATTGAATTATGAGAAAACAGCTTAAACCTAAGGATGATCCTAAGGGTAATAGGGGAATAAGTAACTTCACATGAAGAATTAGAGGGATGCATATCTTCATAGGAAACTTTACTTATATTTCCAATTTCATGATTGTTGAGGATATTAGTTCAATCATAGACCCTAGGCAGTCACAAGTAGTAATAAGGAAGCCTTTTGTAGAAATATCCAATATGACTCATGACTTATCTTTAGGAATATTTAAGTTAACAGATGGAACCAATGAGATTGCCTAAAAATGCCCCATAAGATAGAGCAATATAATTCACTATCAGATTTTGAAAAATAATATACAAAATCAATCTACTTTATGAACGAGAAGGACAAGAGAAAATGAGTAGACTACGTAATGAACAAGATATTAGGGTTATAAGGAATGCTTAGAGATTGGACCCAAATACTTGACTGGACTTAAAGATGAAGGAGGAATCACATAAGGACGTATGACTCCGAGTCTAGCTACAAGACTCGTTAAATAAATAAAAGCGCTTATTGGGAGACAACCCAATCTTTTAATTTCATGCATTTAGGAAGTGCCATGTGTGTTTTCATTCCTAATTATTTATTTCTACATGTTTGGATTATTATTTGATCATGCTTTATTTTGTTTTTAACCTCGTCTTAATTTTAATATAAAGGTATTTCATAAAAATTGTTAAATGAAAATCCGGTTTTTAAGAACCATTTCAAACATATTAAATAAATTGTTTAGATTAATTCGCGTCTTGTGTCAGTTTCGAGTCATATGATTATGTTAATTAATCTCAGGTTTTATGCAGTATTTTCTACAGGAAATAACTAATGGGTTTGCATGCAGAAATTTTTCCAAAAAGCGAAGAAAATTTCCTTCACAGTGTGTGGAGACGGCGTCAGGATTAATCCTGATGGCGTCGCATCTCCAGCACTTATAAACTAATCTTTAAATTTTTGTAAATTAATTTTGTATAATTTCCAGAATCTGTAATTTTCTTAAAAACCTGCAGAAAACCACAATTACATTAACGCAATCATCCTATCTTTACAGATTTTATAGAGTCTAAACCCTAGAAGTTTTGTTGTATATATCATTATCCCACCAATTTTACGCCAGGTGTGTTGTTTCTTGTCTTTGATTTACAGGTTATATTTGATGAAAAGAATCCCGGGAGTTATTAGGAGTTTCATGTAGACGACTCTTTGATGACGATTTAGCCAGCTATCATTTGTTTCTTCTCTATTATTGAGCAAAACCAGGGGAGTACTAGTTTCTTTCGTCTTTTTCTTTTCCCTTTATTCGTTTTACGGGTACTTTTAAGAACATTGGGGACAATGTTCAAAATACGTGTAAGGGAAATAAGCCTTAGAAACTGTTTCTTTAATTGCCATTTGCTTTTCCTTAAAATGATGAGTAATATATCAAAACATAGCATAGACGGTAATTTAGACCCAAATTTAAAAAAAATTATGACACATACCAACAAAAATTGAGTATTAATAGCGTCTCATGGATAGGAATTATATGACTAGCACAAAAACCCTACCACTCAAAAACAATTTCCGCCCCAAAAGTGTGAGGTTCACCCCTAGATCTTTAGGAATTCAGGTATCCATCTTTGATACCTAAGATAGTTTCACCTTTAGCTTTCTCGAGTTAAGGACTGAGAAATTGCATGTGATTTTGTCGCCTTTTCTGGAGCATTGTTATCGGTTAAAACTATATGAGAGTGTACCAGTAGCATATTAAATTCTAGAACTTGTTTTTGTGGTTCATCCTGAGACCGCATAGTGAGAATTAGGATTTGCTAAATGATAAGAGGCACTAGGATAAACCCTATTTTAAACTTGTATATGTTATTATGGTCACCTCAATCATATAATTATCCCCACACCCTTGCTATGCACTCATTTTTAGTGCAGGATACCCCTAGTACACCCCTTCAAGCCTATCCCTTTCACGGTTCTCGTAATTTTCTGGTGGATTCCAGATTATTAATGAAGAGCATTGTTTACCCTTAACCAATCGTTACACCCAAATCGCCTTAGCCTTCCTTGTATGTACTCGCTTTTAGTACATTATTGTTTTAACCATAGTTACTTATTTAAGTACATGGTTGCTAAGTCCTTATCCTTGTAAATACAGTTTTGAGACGATTGGGATTCATGGTAGTGTTTATTTTTCAGAAGGATAAGGAAGAAAAATTAATTCAATACCCTCATATTTGTTTGATAGTCTCCATGTTATTTTGATCCTTTCAATTTGGGTCATTAGATTAGTTTATGTTTATGAGTTCTAAAACTCAAGTGTAGGGATGCGTTTATAAACCCCAAATCATATATTATTATTTTTCAGTAGATGGCAGGGCAAAAGTGTACGAAAAAAATAGAAAAAAAAGTAAAAAGAAAAAGAATCAAAAAAATATAAAAAGGAAAGAAAAAAATGTACGGAGATGGGCAATTCCACATCTTATAATATAAAGTATAAAAATCATAGAAGAACAATAAAGAAAAAAGAAAGAGTTTTATATAGAGTATTGTATTTATTTGTCCGAGAGTGGTCGAGTCTTTGGCTTAGCAACCCATCCAACGTGTACTCTAATAGATAAATAACTCACCACTTCACCCCAAATTCACCCAAAAAGTCACCCCCAAATATATCCCATTCGTTTCCGTTTCCGTTTCCATTTCCATTACTATTATCTTACACCTACACCCCACAACCTTTAAAGACCTCTTTGATAGTAATTTCTAGTACTTACGCCTAGCGGTGGAGGTTTTTGATCATTTACCAAGCCTATGGTAATTTATATGCTATGACAGGTAATGAGTGTTAATTTTCCATTTCCTATATTGTTATAATTCATTATACACCTGAGTGAAAGAGAGAATCCAAACACTTATTGTGAGGTGCTAGTATATAACTTCTGTGCTTTATATTACGAGGTCTAGAAGGTTGTGTCATAAACTATCTTTGAAAAGTAAGTTAAATGCCCCCGATACTACTATTGTCTAGGTAGAAAAACTCATTTGCTTGAGGACTAGAAAACCCCAAGTGTAGGGGTATTAGATGAGGTGTCATTTTATATACTTTTTCAGGGTCATTTAACCCTATAAATCATATAAATATGCCCAAAATACGTGTTTAATCATTTGGTTTTGTGTTTTTAGCATTTGGGAAGCTTTTGAAGAAGAAACGGACAAGATTACAACTCTACACCAAATCTAATAAAGAAAAATGCATATAATGGTTGGAGATGGTGTCACAATTACATGTGACGGCGTTAGGACATACAAAGGACGGCGTCAGGATCCAACCGACTTAAGAAGCCCTAGAAGATTCAGCGGGTTGATGGCGACAGGATTATAATGCCGTGTCGTCGCGCCCGTTTTCCTATATACACAAACTTGATTTTATGGTTTTTAGTGTGTACCTTTTGGGAGATGAACCCTACCTTTAGAAGTCGATTGTAGCAGTTATTAGGCTCTTTTTTAGGGTGCCACAACCCTCTTGTATCAGCCTTAAACACATGTTTTAATCAAGTGAAGTCTTTTATCTTTTATCATTCAATATGTCTATGTGTTGTTTGATTGATTCTTGTTCTTCGCTTCCTTATAATATGTTATGCTAGATCCATTAGTATTTACTTATGATTGCATGAAACTTAGTTTGTAAATCCTTTTAATATTGCTTCTTGTGATGGATATGCGCGTAAGGCTCTAGAAAACTGGCTATAAAATATTGCATTAGCATAGACGTCTAGGGAAACGTGAGTGTGTAGATAGGATACCATCGGTAACTGTCTTCATACTACCTTACCCCTAATATGATTGATCCATCTTAAGTGTTTTAATGTATCTAATGTACTCTTAGGGGCCTTGTAATAGTCTTCATGCTACCTTACATGTGTGTTGCCTTAACGAAATATTACATAGACGGCATTTTCGTGTAATTCGTTCATGACTAAGGAAATACTTACACAGATCATCACAAGTGTGACAAAGCAATAGAATTAGAAGAAGCAAACTAAGAAGTAGTGCATGGTTAAGTAAATATGTTCGTTTACCATATAAGTTCTCACCAAAATTAGTTTAGATTTATTATTAGTTTAATTAGTTAAAACCAAAACCAACCTCTCAAACTTGAATTTTACTTGCTTTCTAAAAATATAAAAATACCAAAAATAATCTTCTTTCAACCCCTTAGAACTCTGTTATATTATGTTCGAGCCTTCACAACCTATTCCTCTAGAGAACGATAACAACCCCTGAGTCTTGCCTATACTATACTACAACGGTTAGGTACACTGCCTAGGGAGTTGTAAAACTCTTTTTGTTTCGCAACACCCACATCAGTAGGCTCTAGGCTCTGATCAAGAGTGCAAATCATTGTACGATCAAATATCTACTAACACTTTTGATTTCAGCTAATCGTGAAAACAGAGAAGTAGCGGGCTTTCTGTTATGGAGAATGGTATATCCCGATTGTACCCCGCGCGGATAAAGGGCACATGACACTGGAACAGGCAGCAGTTCTAATTGTAGATTTAGTCACGAGTTTGGTTTGTATAATTTTCTTTCGTGTTCATGCATGTTGGCTAGAGAATGTAGAAGGCGTTTGGAAAAAAGAAGTTGTATTGTAAGTTTATTTGTTATATGGAATTCGATAAATTGTGGACTTTCTCATTTTAATCGTTATGAATGTATAATAACAAGCATCTTCAAAAGTTAGCAATTTATACTACAGCGAAGCACGAGTTACAATCCTTGTTTGATTAAAATGTCAAATTGGGTCAATATGTGTAATTTTTATGTTCGAGAGTATATTGATGTAATATTAAATATATCTTAAATTAAATAGCTAAAATAGTTGTAATTTATGCAATAAAAGTCATACCCCATAAATTGGCGATAACCCAAAGATGGCCCAAATAGTGTGGATTCTCCAAAAAGAGTGGTGTGTTCCTTTTGAGAAAGATGCTCTTTCTTAGTTGCCAGTTAACTTGTGATTGGATGTCTTCAAAGTTCCCACCTGCTGTTTTGTTGTTTGTCCAATAACAAATGACTAAGAGACACCTCTTGTCCCCATTTTATCTCAAACTTTAATCATTTCAATTAAACTAATGCACAAAATCTGACCTAATTTAGCTCATTAATCTCAACGTTTTTGAATAATTATAAATACTTTACCTTATCTGTCAAAGTTGAGTTTTTGACAGACAACATGACGTAAAATCTAGCAAAATATGCAAATTAAAAGGAAGTCAAGGATACGAAAAGATCTCATTAGTATTTGTTAGCAATATTAAATTGTTAACTTCTTTGTTATACCTTTGTATTATATGTAAAAAAAAGGACGTAAACATATTTGTTTAGTTTTTATGTTACAAAGCACGTGTCAGTGATAACATAAGTAACTAAAATCTCATAATTAAATGTTAAGTGATTAAGATAGGATAGAGTTTTTTGTGCATTCATGTTTATTGGTGAAATAAAGAAGTATTCTATCAAACAAACATAAATAAACAAATATGTGTGCAATCTTGAACTATTAGTCTATTGAAAAATAAGATCTTATTTGTATGCATTACGAATAAAATACAACATCCTTTCTAGAACGGAGAGTTGGAATTTGCACATGAAAACCAACATACATAAAGACAAATTATGCTCCCTCCCTGATAGATCATCTAGGAGTTATTTTTTATAACAAAAAGCTATTTGTAGGATTCGATAACCTACAACCTGGAAATTAGTGCGGAATAAATCTGATCTTGAAGATAAATACAACCCAGCAGATTATGTATGACAAAAAAAAAGATACACAAGAATATAACCCTTAATATTAAATGTTTATTGAGTAAGGAAAGAATAAAGTACAAATCCCCCCCCCCCCCCCACCTCCTTTTATAGAGGTGGGGGAGGGAGAACAAACCGGTTGGAAGAATAATAATGTATACAACCCCTCCCCCCTCACCTCCTTTTATAGAGATGAGGGGGATGGGCTTGGGTCGTAGAGAAACTCAACAACCTTAATATGGCTATAATTAGAGCTAACTTTACACTAAACTCCTAGCCTATTGACTAAAGTGAATACTATATCTAACAATTTTCACCTTAGTATCACTATTAGTCAATACCGATATGCAGCAACTTTGACCTGTGCCGAAACCTCGGACCGGGAACAACCTTTTACCAAGGCACCAGTAGCAATACATGCTACTAACCTTAGCTCATATCCTGACTCTGTCAATAGTCCCTTTAGCCATATTTCCTTTTTTCAACCCTCGGTAAAAGTCATATATCCCGCTTCAGTTGTTGACAAAGCCTCCATGTGCTGCAAATAAGCTTTCAAGCTTCCTGCACATCCTAGTATCGACCTGTACCCTGTGATTGATCTACTCATGACAGTGATCGATCTTCTCATGATGTAGTCAAAATCCACAAAACCTATATGTACGATCAAACCCATCCAACATATCCACACCGGCCGATGCTATGTCAGGTCTCGTGCAGACCACCTAATACTCCTGGCTTCCAACTGCACACACACACACACACACACACACACACACACACACACACACACACACACACACACACACACACACACATATATATATATATATATATATATATGACCACTTACCATTCTTTTCCACATCACAGTCCTCTAATAGACTATCCTCCAACGACTGTGTGGAGTGCCCCTTCAACTAAGTCTGTACCATCTTTTCGTTGTGAATCCTAGATTGTGAAACCCTTAGAGTATCACCACTCTGATCCTTGATGATCTCCAAACCAAGTATATTTCTCTTTGCTAAAACCAGCAAACCTTTGGTAACCCGGATCAGAGCCTTGCATCCGCAATAAAAAACCATGACATCTATATAGAGAAATAGATGTATGAACATACCTGGTGTATAGTACCAGTAATAGCCATCGTTGTCGTCACTACATTTCCTGCAACCGTTGCTGAGCACATACACATCTGACCGAGCATCCATATCATCTTTTAAGCCAGCCTTCCACTTGTAAATTACCTCACAAACAACTGTATTATTAAAAGTCAATGACTCATGTGCATAAATCTTCTCCACTGCAGCAACTACAAAAGCAACCTCATTATTGTCGTCTCTATACCCGAATAGTTCACATGCTAATGTTTGCTTCCTATAACGTGCGACTAAGTAGCCATCAAATCTTGAGTTTGTACTTCTTTTAAACCAGCTCCTTGATCGACATTCTCCTGAGGTTCCACCTCAAATATATAATCCCCTAGCGGTTCCACCTCAAACTCAAATCCATGCAACACCTGCACTGAACCTGTACCTACACCAGAACCAATGAAAGTTTTCTTGTATTCTCCACTCTCATTGAAACCCATATTCCTGTAAGGCACTACCTATGAATTAACGTCATATAACCTCTAAAGCTTATTAACCACTATACTTTTGTGGTATCCCAGGAATATGCACTTGACCTTAACCAGTTCAAGCATCCCTTGCTTAATACTAGCAAGCCAACCAAAAAACCCCAACATATCTATAGGCTTTTTGAATCCAATCACTGATGATGGTGACCTATTCACTAGATATCTAGACCTGGTTGTATCATCTGCCCAAAAAACCTTAGACAAACCAGACTGAATCAGAAAACAACGTACCTTTGCAAAGAGTGTCACGTTTGTCTCATCAACCAACCCATTCTACTGTTGTATCCCTGCAACACCCCCAAATGTTTGGCGACCACACTCTTCATACATTGTTGTGTAGACCTCTGATTACAAGAATCAAGAACATTACCCGTCTTGATCTTCCACCCAGTCTGGTATTTCTTTTTCTGCTTCTTTACCAATCAGTCCGTATTTGTCTTCTCTTTAGGATGCTTGTCCTCCAACCGTCTTTGAGCCAATACAGTATCATCGTTACTAACCTGAAAAATCTCAGCTTTACGATCTTCTTGAGCTCCCTGCAGTTCCACCTCAAACCAAACATGTTTTTCATCATTTAATCATAGACTCCTGTTTCAACACCATGACCAAGTAGTTTGAACCCAACTTGTTTTGAACCTCCATACTTTTGTACAATATTCCCATCGAGCTTTTCGATGTTTAACCTAGTATTCATACTAGCCATTCTTTTAACCCTTTGCTAACCATTTAACCTTTTGTGAATTTACCTACACAAAACACGATCTAGCAAAATAACCCGTTTATAAAACCCTTGCTTTATCGATATAACCCTAAGAACAAACTTTCTTAGAAATCGATCAAAGCAAGAAACCCTTCAAAAACAAAACCCTTTCTTACTCAAATATCGATTGAATCGTGGCATAAAACCGTCCAACAAATCGACAACCCTTGAATCAAGAAAGTATCCTATGCTTTTTGAAGTAACATTTGTCGTACTTTATTTATGCAAAGCAATTTCTTGTAACCTAAGAAACCTTGCAATCTCGACAAGTCTTGGACTTATTCTCCGACCCTTTGTTTATTCTGACAACCTTGTGATATAAACCTCACAACACCAAATCAAATAAAGGACCTTGTGCAATAACTCCCGTAAGTCTTCTACACCTTGTCGTGGACCCGGACAATCAAAGAACTCAAGAACCTTTACCTGTCGATACCCACCAGCTGCAACCTTGTCGTTCACGAACCTGAATGCCAAGAAATCCCACAAACCAGTTTCTAGAGCGGAACCATAAATCAAGAACTACTCCACCAAAAATTGAATACTAAGAAACCGTTTAAAGTAAATCTTTTGTCGATTAATCCCTAGTAAACCTGAAACTTGAAACCCAAGTAACAAACTAGTCAACAAAATCCTTGATGATAGAAGAACCCTAACCGAAAAACCTTAAACAAATAAATCAAAGAAAACCCTTTGATGAAACCCTTGCTCAAATCGATCAAACTTCACCACCAGGTAACATTCTTTAAACCAAAACCTTGAAGTTGAAACTTCTTGCAAAGCCTTGTCACCTTTGAAGCTCAAAACCGAAACTCCAAGAACCTTGTGACAAAAGAAAAGATTTCCTATAACCTAAGGATAATCGATTCGTCTCCTTGCAAGAAAGCTTCAAAAACCTTGTTGCCCAAGTAATCTTGACTTGTAAACCTAGAAACCTTCCTTGTAATCTACACAACGATATTTAAATATTAACCAAAAAATAACAAAGAACACAACCACCAGACCAGAAACTTCGATAGCTTATATCTCCCTCTTGGAAGATCCTATGCAAGATCCCTCTGGTGAGATCCTAAATCTATGTGTCTTCAACCTACGGTTCAAATTTTGTAGAAATCCAATGGTTAACAAACCTACAACGCTAATTTTCCCATGGCTGCGCAGTAACCGACAAACCAAACCTGGTTCACTCGTTTATCTTGTTTCGGCTCTCTTCGCGTTGTGTGATTTGTTTTTATCGAACCTGGCTGTGACACCAATTGTTGCTCATTAATGTCAAAAACCCTCAACACCAAGAACTTTTATTGTCGAGAACCTAGTAGCCCAAACAGAATAGAACCCTCCTGTTCCTTCCAGAAAAACGAGCAACAAAGACCTCTTCTTGATCGATCCTAGTTAACCAGAGAAACCGCGAACCTGGCTTTGATACCACTTGTAGGATTCAACAACCTACAACCTGGAAACTTGTACGGAATAAATCCGATCTTGAAGACGAACACAACCCAGCAGATTATGTATGACAGAAAAAGGAAAAGATACACAAGAATATAACCCTCAATATTAAATAAATATTGAGTAAGGAAAGAATAAAGTACGAATCCTTCCCCTTCTCACCTCCTTTTATAGAGGTGAGGGGGAGAACAAACATGTTGGAAGAATAATAATGTATGCAACCCCTCCCCTTACCTCCTTTTATAGAGATGAGGGGGGGATGGGCTTGGGCCGTAGAGAAACCCAACAACCCTAATATGGCTATAATTAGAGCTAACTTTACACTAAACCCCCTAACCTATTGACTAAAGTGAATACTATATCTAACACTATTACACTTATGAGTTTGCTGTATAAATACAAATCATCATAAAATTAACGCTTAATTTGTTACCGAGTACTACTATGTGAGTCCCAAACTGAATAGATCTTTGCAGCCTGCTAAGGGTGATAGCCAACTTGTATAAATACAGATTGACTATATAGAAACAATGACTATGAATACCAATTGTATATGCGGAATCTACACAATAGTATTAAGAAGAACAATGAATAAACTAAACTTTGATTTTTATTAATCTGTTAAAGTGATTACAGATTACTAACTATGAGATATGATTATATGAGATATATATTGAACTGATTGTTATCTCTCTCTAATGTCGTAGGGTTCCTTTTATAAACCAAGGATAAACCCTAACAGACTTACAAAATGCATAAAAGATAATACATATCTTTTCCTATGATATCTCATACATATCTCTTAAACGGTACTAACTATTTTCTACTAACGGTACTAACTAACTAAGCAGTACTTAACACTTTGTATTGTCAGTACTAACTATAACTATCGGTACTAAATATTATCACTAACGGTACTAAGTCAGAAATGAATAATTCCCAACATACTATGTCTAATATACGCTTAATTTGTGACTTATAACATCAATGTTTCTTCAAGTTTAATCTTCTAAAGTTCTTGGAGAGATGTATCTAAACACTTTCTAACAACATCTTGACTCTTGATAATCATCAACTTTGTAACATTCTTCAAAGCAAACTACAACATTCTTTCAGTCAACAATCCAACTAAGTTGACTTAGTCAGGTTTTTGGCAAACTATCCAGCCAATAAACGATTTGATGTTCCTTTTAACCAGTAGCCGTTTTGCTCTAAATATGTTAACTCTTTATATTCACAAAAACATGGATATTTAAAATTAACCTATAGTTTTTGGTAAACTGTCAACCATCAAATGAAATTGAGATTGACATACCAAATATCCATTTTACTTTCTGGGACAGCCAATGCTATCATTGCTATAACATGGTGCAATTGAAACCAGATAGTTATTAGCAAACTATCAACAGCTATCAACATATTTGAAGTATCTTTAACAAGGAACTGTTTGCTCTAGACAGCCAACTCTTCACCGTGAAGCAAGTAAGTTGAAAACCCTATAATTTATTGGTAATTTTCAACATAAACGATTTGAAAGTCTTTACCACAAGCCGTTATGTTCTTATGACTAGCAGTTCTTATGCCTGTTAAGCATGGTGAACTGAAGACTATTTGTTGTGTGGTGGTTAGCCAACACTCAAACCCTTATCAACTCCATTCACAACATCACTCTTCATCAATCTGTTTCTTAATAAATCTTATCAAATCAAGAGCAACAGTACTTTCTCTTTCAACTTCTAATCCTAGATCAAGCATTTTTTCCAATAAATCCTTTGAAAGACGATATCTTCTTTCAACTAACATATAAATGACTACCCCATCTTCAAGCTCCAAAATGCAAACTCCACAAGCTTCATACAATCTCCAAGTGATGATCTTCCAATCTTGTTGATTACTCCAGAAATCACTTTGATCATTTTCTTTAGTTGAGGATTCCATCATTATCTTCAAATCTCCCTAAAGAATCAACTCAAATCATTCTAATGTAATTTCTGAGTACTGTTCCATTATCAATTCATACAAGTGAAATAAGTCTTGCCTATCAAATATATGAAGTACCTCCATCAGATAGTTGAATGCCCTGAAATTTCCATTGGCTCTGTATATAACAAGATAGTCTCTATCTGGTGATGACAACTTGTCCAATCTAGCAATGACAAATTTCTTCTCCATTATCTCACTATCTATGGTACCTTCAAATTCAACAATCCTTAGGCATTTCCTATATTCATCATCACTGTCAACATCTGACTATTTTCTTGGCTTTTTCCTTGCAATCATTTTGATATGACCTCCTTTCCTCTTCTTTGTACCTTGCTCTTTCACTTCTTCCTTAGCAGGTACCTGTACTGTGTCTTCTTCCTTTAATCTCTTTTGATTAGTGTCTTTTACTCCTTCATTCATCTCCTTAATCCTTTTCTCATCCTCAGTAGAACCAACAGCAGTGAAACTTTCATCAAACCTCTTCACTTTTTCATACAAAGCTTGTATTTCTTCAAAAGTTTTGCTCTTCAAGTCTGAGTGTTTCTTGTTTCTAACATGCTTTAAATAAGTCATCATCTAATTCCTTAACTGAGTTCTTGTAGGAGGTTTGTTTCTGATTGCAATAGCTCTTTGTTCTGCAAGAAATCTTCTTTGAGCTGCAATAGTATCATGAAGGAACTTTGCTCTTTCTTCTACAGTGAACTGCTCTCTCTCTCTCTCTCTTCATCTTGAAGTCTTGGAGCTAGAAGTCTATCAGCTTCAATTCTTGCTTGAATAAAGTCATATTCATCTGAAAGGGCAGTCTTTGTAGCTTCTTCCTCAGCTAATCTTTTTCTTTCTTCTTCTGTTTCCCAATCCTCTTGCAACTTTCTAGCCAGCTCTTCATCCCTAGCAAGTTGCTTAAACTTCTTTTCAGCTTTAAGAATATCCTCAGATTCAGTATCAGACTTAACTTCCTCTTTAATTTTCTTTTTTCCTTTATCTTTTGGATCAATCTTTGGAAGAGGCTTTAAAGTTAATAGTGATCTAGTTGAAGTAGGCCTAGGTCGCTCAGTCTCTTCAACATCCTTAAGCTCAACTCCTTTCTCCTTTTCTTTTAAAATTGCTTTGGCTTGGCTCATGTTGAGAAGAACCTGAGCAATAGTTTCATCATCTCCAAATATTGTAGGAGTGGTTGTTGAAGTGATTGGAGTAGTACTTCTTGCTTCAGTTTGATCATCAGTACCTTCATCTAGGCAAACAGTACTATCTTTGTCCTTGTCGGCACCTTCTTCCTCCTTGTCGGTACTATCTTTTGATATGTCGGTACTAACTTTTTCTTTGTCAGTACTAACTACATCTTCAGTACTAACTGCATATTTAGTACCCTCTTTCTCTTCATCCACTACCTCTCTTATCCTCCCCACATCTTGAGCATCCTCAGTGTCCATATTATCAATTTCATAATCATCAAGCTCATCAAATAATGGATCTTTATGGACTAAAGGTTCAGCTTTGGCAGATTTCCTCCCCTGTTTGGATACAGACTCCCTTTGCATCCAGTTTGCCTTCAAGGTTTTCTTTCTTGCCAACCTTTGCTTCAAAGATATACTCTTCATCCAGGCTCTGTGGTGTGTAATAACAGGTTTAGCTTGCTTCTTGAGCTTCTTGATCTGTGCCTTCAAATGTTTAATTTCCTTGGCTTGATCTGTAACCTGTGTACACAAAGAGATACAAAGATCATAGACACTTTGGAGTGTCATGTCACCCTCATTCCCTGAAAGGGATTTATCACTGGATGATTGACCTCCATGATTCCCACCAGAAACCTCTAGAATAGAATCAGGAATATGAGGAGTAGGTGAAGGTCTAGGTGATGGGTCAGACTGAGGTTCAACATTTGCTTTACTTGGGTGAGGAGGAGAGGGTGTAGGTTATGGTTCAGATGGTCTTTCTGAAGTAGCACCCTCATCCTCAGTTGATTGTACCAACATAGTGGCAAATAAATGTGTGATTTTCCCTGAAAAAATGTTTGCCCTTTTTAACCATAAAGGAGAAAACTTTACTTGTCAAAGCATTTACAGGAAAATGATCTAAAGGTACTGGTACAGTCACTAGCTGTTTATTCAAAAAGATTGAAATAAAACGTGGATACATTACAAACTTCTTCTTTGCATCTAAATGTCTAAGTATACCATCAAAAATTAATTTAGAAAAATTATATTTCTGATTAGAGGTTAAGCAAATGACAGCAGTGGCTATGTTAGTGGGAATTTGATCCCAAGAGGTGCTTTTTGAGCTAATACAATGATTCATTGTATGAAATAGAAACCTCCATTGGGGTGAAAACAAAGCTTTATTAAATGTTAACACAGTTAAATCCCCCTCATAACCCATGAGCTGTATAGCATCAAATATAGCCTGATTAGGTAGAGAATCTATCCCATCAGCATCATCAAAAAGAAGGTCACTTCTTATTGATGCTTCAGAGATAGACACAGGCTTGCCAGCTACTTTGGCAGTAATGTACCTTACATTGTTGATTATTTTGGATTTAACAGACATCCAAAACTGTTCAACAAATGTAGTAGAGACTACTAGACTTACAATGAGAGCATGATGAATGGAGCTTCGCGCAAGAAAATCAATAACTTCATGAAACTCTACATTCCCTTCAGTCTTCTCTAAATAAGACACATATTATGCTTAGGGCACGATTCAAGAACAGCCATTGTGGTTGAATTAGTGATCGTCGGTGAGAGAAAGATTAGGGCTTGTATTGAAGAAAGTATTTGTGAGTGAGTACGTAAGTGAACTGTGCAATTGAGATGGGGTTATATAGGTTTAGGAATCCTTAAATCAAAGAAACCGTTTCAATTTACACTTTGTACCCTTGGCGGTATTTTCTTCAACGTCTCTATAGCGGTAATATCTTTGGCCAACGATACTAACTTTGCACTGTTGGTACTAACTTGTGGCATCCAAAAAATGAACAAGTTTGGCAACAACAATACTTCAATACCGTCTGAATCTCTTCCCAATGACTCTTGAAAACTCAATTAAATTCTTGAAACTCATCACTGATGTTTAAAAATGCTTTTGCACACTGGACACTTCATACAAACTATACAACAAATCATATTGCCTCCCTTAACTAATGTAGCTTATGGATTGATCATCGGTATGAAAATGGGCTTAAGGCCCAAATTGTGTATAAAGATTTAATGAAAAGAAATGCTCATGGATGAGCTATTGAAGCACAATGGTTAACACGTTGGGTTTGTGTGGTGGAGGAGTGGTACGGGTTCAGGATGTTAACACCCCTTTTTGAATTTATTTTTTTTTTATTTTTGAAATCTAAAAGTACAAACTTGAAGAACACACTTTTTAAGCACTTTTAATTAAGAAACCTTAAGCTGAAAATGAGAAATAAGCTCTCTAAGAGCTTAAAAATGAACTGACCACAGAAAGTGAGCTTTTAAGCTCACTTTTGCTTGTTTCTACTTAAACACTTGCACAAAGGTCAAATTAAGCTCAAAATCAAAAGTAAAAGCTATATTGGAAGTTAAGGATGTTATCAAGTAGAAATTAAAAGCATAAAAGATATAAAAACACTAGAAGCTAGCTAAATCTACTAATCAAATTAGCAAACTCAGTAAATAACTCAAAAAGCTCAAAAACTCTATAAGCTAAAATGTATAATAAGCTATACTAAACCCTGAGCTTTTGAAAACTTATTAACCAACATATAAGCTAAAAATCCAACTCATAAAAACATATGCTATAAGCTAGAAATCTAAAATTTTAGAATCCAATTTTACTAACTACAGTTTTTGGAATTTTTGAGAGTTTTAGTAAACTTTAAAAGCTAATGTACCTTAATGAATAAGCTAGAAAATGAAAAACAAGACTTAATCTAAACTAAGCTATATGTAAACTTTAAGCTAGATGAATTTAAGATTCTAAATCCTACTAACACTTAGCTTGATTGAGGCTTAAAAGGACAACAGTAGTAACTTAAGTTACTACTGCTGATGCAATTGACAAATGCTAAAACCAAAATGCAGGTGACCAAAATGGTTTCTCCTGCATTACACACTCTATTTGAGTGCTTTTGAACACAATGCAACCACTATCCAAGCTTAAGAAGCTTTAATTAAGATTTTAGCAAACAAAGAAAAGTGAAAATCCCTTGGTGCTGAGACAGATACAATAAGCCACAAAGTAATTTTAATATCAAACTAACTTAGCTAACCTATTCAAAATTCAATCAAATATGATCATCAAACTAAACAAAGAGAAATCACCAAATTCCTTTGACTTTTGATAGTCAATTAGCACTCATCCAAACACCCCTTAATTACTATGACAGATTTGATAGAGCTTATGAAATGAAAATCTATCTAACAAAACTTTATTACCAGATTATACTTAGCTTATATTAACCCTAATAAACATAAATCAATAATCACTTAAGCTAAAATCAAGATCTACAACTATTCTAACTATATTTTTGGTTTTTATGAATTTTTGAAGACAAATTATGAAAAGCTAAACTTTAAACTAAATTAACTAAAAACAGATAGGAAAACTTGATTAATGATCCAAATGAAACAAAAATAAGCTCAAATAAGTAACAATATAAGCAAACAAGCAAGTATTAAATAATTAAAGTTAACAATATTAAAGCTAGAATTTAATTGACCAAGAAAATTAAAGGAGAAAATTACATGATGCTACAGCTAACAGGAAGCTTAAACTCAAATGAGCATCTACAAGCTCTAGCGTATCCTATTGGATAAGCTAGTAAAGTCCATGGGAACCCTTCCATAATTGGTTCCCCTTCCAAAAGCTTTTAAAAGTCCAATAAGCATAAGATATTTAACTGATTTTAGGATTTAAGTAGATTAAATGAGCAAATGAGCTCTATCACAGGCTTAGAGACTTGTGAGAGCTTATGAGTAGCTAATTGATCCGTATGCTGTCATATGAGCTTATAGAGAGCTTATGACACTTTTATGAAAGAAAACTCAAATTTTATTAACTAAATTGCTTGATTACATTACTTTAAAAGAAATTGCAAGAGATTAAATGAGAAATTACATTAAGCTAAATACTAAAAGCTAAATTTTACTAAAAACTTAAAAGCTAGACTAGGTGTAAAAAGAAAAGATGATTCCCCTGTGTGTGTGAGGTGAGTGACTATTTATAGTGCTGTAGAGAAACTTCTAGTCCTTCCTTGCTACACACGCTCCCTCCAATCAACACCGTACATTCCATCAATCATTGGTGAGTAGTTTTTGGCCGTTTGATCAAATCTTGGGATTCACACGGATTGCCAGCGTGGCAATCCGTGTGATGCTCTTGTGCTTGTTCCATGAGTAGCCCGAGTATAAAAATCCACTCCTTGTGTGTTTTCTCATGTCCAACGTGGCATTCCCCTTGTGGGACTCAACCAATAAGAGTCTTTGATGACGTGATTACCCTGCCAGCGTGTTCATTATACCTTGAATTGTCCTTGTAAGCCCTTAATTGTCATTTCAGAAGGTGTAGCGAGCCCACACAACCAGGTTGGGTCCAACCCAGAAGGCAATGACACCCTTCACTTTACACACGCGGGAGGAAACACCTATCGCCCTAGACAAGACTCGAACATGAGACATTGCCTAGGAGGGTAAAACCTCCATACCATTGGATCAAATGCCTTAATTGTCATTTGCTCTATGATATGACTGAATGGGTAAAATGGTAAGGATGGATGAACAGTAAAATGGGTTTTCCCGCTTATTTTTTAACTGGGAGGGATAAAAGGTCATATTCATCTGAAAGAGCAGTCTTTCTAGCTTCTTCCTCAGCTAATCTTTTTCTTTCTTCTTCTGTTTCCCAATCTTCTTGCAACTTTCTAGCCATCTCTTCATCCCTAGCAAGTTACTTAAACTTCTTTTTAGCTTCAGGAATATCCTCAGATTCAGTATCAGACTCTTCTTCCTCTTCAATTTTCTTTTTCCCTTTATCTTTTGGATCAATCTTTGGAAGAGGCTTTAAAGTCAATAGTGATCTAGTTGAAGTAGGCCTAGGTCTCTCAGTCTCTTCAACATCCTTAAGCTCAACTCCTTTCTCCTTTTCTCTTGAAACTGCTTTGGCTTGGCTCATGTTGAGAAGAACCCGAGCAATAGTTTAATCATCTCCAAACATTGTAGGAGTGGTTTTTGGAGTGATTGGAGTAGCACTTCTTGCTTCAGTTCAATCATCAGTACCTTCATCTAGGCTAACGGTACTATCTTTGTCCTTGTCGGTACTAACTTTGGGTCTGTCAGTACTAACATTTGGTCTGTCAGTACTAACATTTGGTCTGTCAGTACTAACTACATCTTCAGTACTAACTTTGTCATCAGTAGTCTCCTTCTCTTCATTCAATACATCTCTTGTCCTCCCCTCATCTTGAGCATCTTCAGTATCTATATAATCCATTGTATCATCAGGAAGCTCATCAAATAATGGATTTCTATGAACTGAAGGTTCAGCCTTGGCAGATTTCCTCCCCTGTTTGGATACAGACTCCCTTTGCATCCAGTTCTTCTTTAAGGCTTTCTTTCCTGCCAATCTTTGCTCCAAGGATACACTCTTCATCCAAGCTCTGTGGTGTGTAATAACATGTTTGGCTTGCTTCTTGAGCTTCTTGATCTGTGCCTTCAAGTGTGTAATTTCCTTGGCTTGATCCTTACCAGCTACTTTGGCAGTAATGTACCTTACATTGTTGATTATTTTGGATTTAGCAGACGTCCAAAATTGTTCAACAAATGTAGTAGAGACTACTGGAATTAAAGTGAGAGCATGATGAATGGAGCTTCGCACAAGAAAATCAATAACCTCATGAAACTCTGTATACGCGACCATATTGTGCTTAGGGCACGAATCAAGAACAACCATTGTGGTTGAATTAGTGATCGTTGGTGAGAGAGAGATTAGGGCTTGTATGAAAGAAAGTATTTGAGAGTGATTACGTAAGTGAACTGTGCAATTGAGATATGTTTATATAGGTTTAGCAAACCTAAAATCAAGGAAACCGTTGCAATTTACACTTTATACCCTTGGCGGTATTTTCTTCAACGTCTCTATAGCGGTACTATCTTTGCCCAACGGTATTAACTTTACACTATCGGTACTAACTTTTGCCAACCAAAGAATGAACAATTTTGGCAATAGCAATACCTCAATACCGTCTTTATCTCTTCCCAATGACTATTTAAAGACCAATTAACTTCTTGAAATTCGTCATTGATGGTTAAAAATGCTTCTGCACACTGAACACTTCATACAAACTATACAACAAATCATATTGCCTC
>BQNB010018958.1:0-67531 GCA_026074375.1 Tanacetum coccineum | reverse complement strand
ATATCTTGTGTTATTGATCTGAGAAGTAACACGCCCCGGACCCATATTCCGCTGCGACCCAATTTGGGGGTGTTACATTCGAAAGCTTATTATTTAGCTTATTTAGTCATAAAGTTCTAAACTTTACTAGTTTTTCTTATAGTTTATTAAGCTAGGGCTTATTTAGAAGGGTATTTTTAGCTTATTTGAGAAGTGGCTTATTTATAAGCTTTTATTCTTTATCCTTTCTTTGAAAAAGCCTTGCTAGCTTTTTAGCTTATTCTAGTTTTTATTTCAAAAGTAGTTTTTTTGTATAGATTTAATCTAGTTTTATTTTTTTTACAAAAATTAGTTTTTAAAATAGCTTATTTTTCTAACAAAAGTTTTCATCTTATTAGCTTATTTTGTCTTAACTTTTCATGTCTTATTTCTTATTCCATCCTTTTTCATCTGAGGCCGGAGCTTAAGGGTCTTATAAGGTTGATATATAGATAAAGTTTTTATCTTTATAGTTTTTATGAAAGTAATTAGTAGATAAAGTTGACACCTTTATTTGCTAATTAGTGAAGTAGAACTTAAAAGTGATAAACTTATTTGTTTATTAAGTTTGTAAGATCGGGTGGTTATCGTTTATTTGCGGCTCTTCAATTTGGTTTCATTTTCTATCATTTTTCAATTAATTAGTGTAGATTTAATTTGTTATTTTATAAAATGTTTGCTTATTTGATATTTGCCATGCGTGGTGAGTAGTTTAACTTGTGTTTGCTAAGTGATTAGTTAAATTACTCACTACGCATGGCAAATCACTAATCACTTAGCAAACACAAGTTAAACTACTCACTGCGCATGACAAATATCAAATAAGCAAACATTTTATAAAATAACAAATTAAATCTACACTAATTAATTGAAAAAGGATAGAAAATGAAACCAAATTGAAGAGCCGCAAATAAACGATAAACCATCCGATCTTACAAACTTAATAAACAAATAAGTTTATCACTTTTAAGCTCTACTTCACTAATTAGTAAATAAAGGTGTCAACTTTATCTATTAATTACTTTCGTAAAAACTATAAAGATTAAAACTTTATCAACCTTATAAGACCCTTAAGCTCCAGCCTTAGATGTAGAAGGATGTAATAAGAAATAAGACATGAAAAGTTAAGACAAAACAAGCTAATAAGATGAAAACTTTTTAGAAAAAAATAAGCTATTTTGTAAACTAATTTTTGTAAAAATAAAACTAGATTAAATCTATATATAAAAAAAACTACTTTTGAAATAAAAACTAGATTAAGCTAAAAAGCTATCAAGGCTTTTTCGAAGAAAGGATACGTTTTTCGCTGAAGGCATTAAATGGTTTCTGCTGGCAGTGCAGTAAGGGGTTTCTCTGCATGATTATAGTCCCTGCTAGGTCATATCTCATTTTCTCTGCTGACAGATATAGAATCGCTGAACTATTTATAGACGGGATTATTGTAATCCAGAATTATAGTTAAATTCTAAGATTAGTCTCATGAAGATAGGAATGAGATATATTAGGAAAGAGAATGAGTATGATCTCTTTGCAGCGTTTTAGTTAGTCTTGTTAGCAATTTATAGGGATTCTTCTTTCTAAAAAGAAACATTTAGCATTAGGGTTTTTGTACCGATTACGCATTACACAAACAGTTTTTATTATCAAGGAGAGAATCCATAGAGGATCATATGTTTATAATTGGTTTTCTTTATACGGCATTTTTAGTTTTCCCCCCGCCTAAACAAATTGTTAGAGTCTCTCACGTAAATACTTGTGAATACATAAGTACTATACAACCACCCCAAAGCTAAAGATCTATCTAGTTTCTAGGATCCTATCAGTGTTATCAGAGCCTGGATAGAGCCTCTGATAAGAAAATCACTTGTTACCTACCACAAAACTTTGTAATTTCCTCTAAACCGTTACTATGTCAGAACCCATGCCTACTACACCTTCACAGTCACCATTCACTTATCCTAACCCGGAAATCCATCTGCTTCAACACCTGTCATTCACCTCAATGATGATACCATCGAAATCTTTCATACTTGAAGCCACACAACCAATGCCTACATTCACTCAAACTACATTTTCACAACCTGCTTGTCTCCCTCACAACCAAATCAATTATCTACTCACAAAAACCTCTGTTCCCTTTCACAGACTCAAAACCTACTCAGACTGGTTAGCAGTACCCTAACAATGTCCAGTCACAACATTTTCAAAACAGTTCCAAACAGCCACTAATCTCTGACAACAATGCCAAATTTTCCTTATCTAGAGAAGGAAAAAATATGAATATGGGCATAAAGATGGAGTAACTGGATACAGAATGCCTGATCATGAATCTTTGGAGGATGTACAGCAAGGAATCAGTTCCCCCCCCCCCCCCCCCCCCCCCCCCCAAAGAGGTTTGGAAAAGATGGAAAGGGAAATACAATTTTCATCCTCCCTGTCTCTCTTTGATGAAGCAGTTGCAGTACAAAGAGAATAAGTGAGAACCATGTTGCTTCAGGCTCTACTGAAGAGCATATGCCCGATTTTCATCAATATATGAAGCAAGGTATATTTGGATGGTAGTTAAATGGCAAGGTTTGATGGGAATGAAGAATCACAGAAGATGAGGAAACCCCAATGCTCAAGCAGCAGTTTACAGAATTCTCTGTGACCATTAAGAAGAAGCCTACACAAGGGTTATGACAGGATTTAGTAGAAGATTCTGAGCCAGTTGAATCCCAAGAGCACAGGCAAGGCCAGACAATGATGACATCAACACTGAAGTTTCTAAGAGCACTTCCATACTTTGTGGTCACAATTGCCTTGGATTAAAACAAGAGTGCCTTGATTCAATGAGCGTATGATGACACTGTATAACAAACTAAGGTCACAAGCACTTGATGTCATAATTGGTCCATAGTTATGGTGTGAAAACTCAGCCTGCTGCTTCCCACTCATTCTGCTTTTAATTGGAGCTCTGAGCCAGCTCTTTCTTAAAGCTTACTTATTCTGATCAGCAGAGAATTGTTAATCCATCATTTATCCAGTAACATCTCGGTCTTTCTGACAACATAATGGAATGTGTTTTTGCATTCTTTTTGGTTGTTAGAAATGAAACCAGATCAAGATATGATCTATGAAGACTTTGACCCGGTTTGGATCAGGTAGAGAGGAAAATTGACTTAAAGTGCAAATGGCTATGCACTCCATGAGGATTAACAGATTAGAAGAAGGCAGGGACAAAGATGAACTACAACAATAAGCAACCTTCCATATTTACATAAGGAAGGTTAGAATGCTACAAATGTCTCACTTGGGACATATTTTCTAGGGAGTGAATGTGAAGGACAAAGTTTGAATATAAGGCTAGGTATCTGCCTTTAAGGAGGTCACAAAGTTAAGACAGACGAACCAAAACATTGGTCTCAGTTGATTCCATCGTGAAATTGTGGTCGGCAAATCAGTGCCGCAAAAACAAGACTGGTGAGATTTGAGAAGGTATATGGGATGATGGCAGGACTTCACTGATACTGGTTGGTGCGGTGTTTCTGATGCTGCTGCTGAGTTTTGCTATGATGGGGATTATCTCCTAAGGTAAAAATTGTCCCCTTGGTTGTGATTCTAAAATTATGATTCTTAATACTATGTATAATAATCTTGATAAGATTGTATAATGATGTACTTTAAAAGATTCAGGCATATCAGAAGCTGTTAAAACATTAGAAACACAAAAAGATTGGTACCCATAAAACTCAGATTGCATAGTAGAAGAAAAAATTCGGGTTTTATCTGCTAATTTAGAAAACACCAACTAACAACACTGAGTTAATACTGAAAAATATACATGATCAGAAGCACAAAAGAAAAAGAAAGAATGGAAGTTAAGTAAGAACGACAATTAGCTAAATTTGAAAAGTGGAAGTTAGTCTTCAAGAACTTGAAACAAGTTGATAATTTGCTCTATGTCTACAAGAACTAAAATAGGTCTACGGATTAAAGAGTACTTTGGAGAAGACGAAGTGTTTGATTTGTCTAGACCTAGTACCATGTACCCAGAACCTGTTGAGGAGGAGGTTAAACCTCTTTACTCAAGGTTTGTCAAGGCTGGGGAGATGCATGCAGTTCCTCCCTCCATCACTGGAACTTATATGCCCACCCCATACAAGTCTGACATAAGGCAACACTAGGTAGTTAGGTTCAAAGTCGATAATAATAACTTCAAAACTCTTTCCAGAAGCTAATGACCTTTGTCTCTTGTGATAACAGTGGACAAGTCTTCATACTCTAAGACTATGCAAATCCTGTGATTCCAAGCCTCAAGACGCAAGACCCAGAACTTCCACCTGCTGTTGAATATCAAGACTTTGCAAGTCTGATGTTGAAGACCAAATTCCACTGCTGGCAGTCCCTAGTTTTTCTCTTGTTGAAATGAAAATCTCCTAGGATTTTTTAGGTAATAAAAGTGGAATGAACAATAGGAAATGTGTGTACAGAACAATTCTGTGCGTGTTAATGAGTTTGGTAAAAACAATTTGTGGTAGTAAAATGCATTTTGATTAAAGATTGTGACTTTATAAATTGTGTAGAATAATGTCGCCTGTGTAAAATCTAAAGCAGCATCTGTTCTTGCTGGTAGTAGGAATTCGTCAGCATCTGTCACTGCTGGTGGATCTGATCCTGCTGCTAGTAGACCAACAATCAATTCTGCTGGTAGACCAATCCCACTAGAAGGGGTTGTACAGGCACACAGTCTTGCCGCCTAGCTCAATCTAATCCCTTCTGGTAGGTCTAAAAGACCAGCACCTGTTTCTGCTGGTTGGCTTAAATCCTGCTGCTCGACCATATTTCAGACCATCATCTGTAATTTTAATAATATTAATTAGCCTGAATTATTTGACCCTATGTATATGAATGCGGACGATGGGGTACTGCTGGATAAGAACCTCACAGTTACTCTTAGAGGAATAAAAGAACCACATTATTTGGGGTCCCAAGAGTAATGGTGGATCTCATCATCTACAAGGTTTACACAAATTAATGATCACAAGGCAGCTCCAGAGTCAAGAACTTGGCTTGGGTCTCTCAAGTGTACAAATGTTGTTGTTGTAGATTTGTAGGGTGAATCCTAGTACAGATAATGACAATAGGTATAGGTTGACAGTGGTTAGCTCAAGCAGTATGACAGGAAACAAGGAGAAGCTTGATGATTTTGTGCAGGTCAATGGAGGCATTGTCAAATTTGGATGTGGCGAATGGTAGAATATCAGAAAAGGCACCATAAAGGACATCAAAGCTTGACTTTGCGAAAAAGACTATCATGTTGAAGAGCTGCAAGCACTTTAACTTGTTTCTCTGTATCCACAAATATTTTGATAAAAAGAACAAAAGTTCTCTTCAAACACTGATTGTTTTGGTGCTTTAACAAAAATTCCAATTACCTGTAAAGTCAGTGGACTCAAATCCTAGGATCGTAATCTCTACACCTTCAACAGTCTCAAACTACAACCAAAATAAATGTAACTTGTTAAGTAGCAAAATCATCCCTTGGATGAATCCACCATATGGCACAGAAGGATGCTCATTTGAACTTCCAAACAATCCAACAAGTTAGCTAAGGAAGGTGCTGGTGATGGTTACCTCTCAAGGTGTTCCCAATGAACACAACTGTGTTGCCTGCAACAAAGAAAAGCAAACATAAGCTTCTTACAAGCATAAATTCTCTTGAGACTATTACTGAAACTCAGCAACTGCTGCATATAGGAACTTTTTGGTCCTACCAAAATAAGGAGTATTGACCAGAGTACTACTCCTTAGTGGTTACTGATGACTTTTAGCATATGTTTACTTACTTTCTTTTGTTGGTACTAAAGATGAAACATTTTATGTCCTTAAAGAATTTATTGCTTAATAGAAAACGCAGCTAAATAAAAAAGGTTAAAGGAATAAGGTGTGATAATTGGACATATTTTCCAAAAATGCAAAACTTAAAGAACGTTCTGTAGGAAAAGGAATTAAGAGTGACTATAGTAATCCTAGAACCCCACAACAGAATGGTTGCTGAGAGGAAAATAGGACTCATATAGAGGCCTTGCTTCTAGAACCAATGTTGGCTGACTCTAAATTAACCTACCATGATTTTGGACTGAGGGCTAGTTAGCACACGACTTGCTATGTTTTAAACAGGGTTCTATTACAATCCCCAATAATAAAAACAACCTTAATAATTGATATCTGGGAGGTTCCTCCAGAAAGGTCAATCTTCAACCTTATTGGGTGTCAAGTAACATCCCTGAATACAAGTGACTATTTTGGGAAATTTGAGGTAAAGCTGTGAAAGGATATATTTGTTGGTTATGATCAAAATAGAGGCCCATAGGGTTTATAATTTACCAATAAGAGGGTATAGGAAACCATGAATCTGAGATTTTTAGAAGATAAACCTAATGTTCAGGGAATTGGTCATGAGTGGTACTTTGACCTTGACTATTTAACTGATTCATTAGGAGGCATACACCGTTTTAAAAATGACAAAACCTGCAGTACACCAAGAAACTAACATAAATCAGGTACACAAGATCATGACACGGATTCAAAGTGGATGAGCAATTGAAGTGGTTCCTTCAAATTCCTTCTAACAGATTTGCAGGTCCTTCATGAGCCAATGGTCCTAGTGTTATGGAACGCAAATGCAGAATATGCAGAAGAGCATTGCCTAAGCTTCAAGAAAGAATATGAAGCTAAGGACGCAGCTGCACGATATGGTTATTTGTTCTCACAAAAACAAGACAAAATACTAAGTCAAGCTGAAGCTGAAATTCGAAAATGCAAGTGTTTTCTGCTGAAAGGTATCCTGCTTGCATTAATTCTGCAGTGTTGTTAACTGCCGGTAGTACCATCGTACTGGGTAGTGATCCTGCTGAGGTATAAACTGCTGGTAGTACTTCTGCTTGTATGATCGCTGCGGGTGGTAAAGCCTGCTGGTAGTTTTCCATCAGCTGTTAGTTATAACCTGCTGTCACAGGGCAAACCTCTGTCAGTACATCTGTTATTCTGGCTGACTTAAATCCTATACATCTTAATGAGTCTATAGTTTAGTTTGTTGGGGTTTTAGTAAATCCTCATGGTCAATCATTGGGCACAAGTAAAAACACTACAACGATTTCCATGTCCCTTCTGATGATGTGCAAGAATCAACTCTCATTCTGGCTCTCCATACATCTTCCTCTATGATGAAATTTATAGTGCTTACTCTTACAAATTTAGCACCTGCTGTGGAAGTGAATCCAGTTCCTACACAAAGGGTAAACACAATTCATCCTCAGTCACAGATTATTGGTGATCTTGCTTCTTCGGTTCTGACAAGAAGCAGAGCTCAAAAATCCAAGTTTGGTGAAAGTGCTTTCATTGGCTATATTCAAGACAAACAAAGGACCAAATTCATACATACCAACTCATTGTCTGTTTGCTTGCATTCTTTCTCAGTTAGAACCATCTCGTATAGCTAAAGCACTTGAGGATCCTCCGATTGGGTTGCTGCTTATGTAAGAAATATGCAACAGTTCAACAACCCATAAAGTATGGAAAACTTGTTCCTGAACCTGATGGCAAAAATTGCAATAGGGACAAAATGATTTTGACAGAACAAGATGTGCCAAGGCATATTGTAAGGAATAAAGCAAGGTTGGTTGCACAGGGACACAGACAAGAGTAGGTCATTGAATATGATGAGTATTTGCACCAGTGGCCAGAAGAGGCAATCAATACTATTTTTGGCTTTTGATTCTTATAAGGGCTTGTCTGTTAAAGTCAGAGGATGTTAAGAGTTGCATTTCCTATGAAGAAATTATAAAATAAGTGTATGATCACTCTAAGCCTAAGGCTTTGAAGATCCTTACTTCCCAAAAGCAAGTGTACAGAGTGGTTAAAGCTTTGTATGGACTTCCAAAACTCTAGAAGCCATGGTATGCAAGATTGTCTCATTTCTGTTACAACACAATTACAGAAGAGGTACTATTGACAAGACACTGTTCATCAAGAAAGATTCCAGGGATAATACTTTTGGTACAGGTTTATGTGGATGACATTCATTTTTTTTGGGTCAACCAAATCAAGCATGGATGAATAATTTGAGGTTTGATGAACGGGGAATTTGGAAATGAGTACTATGGGAGAGATGAATTTCTTCTTAAGTCAACAGGTGAAACAGTTTAGCTCTGATGTAATTTAATCAGCCATAACAAGTATGTTAAAGACAAGCTTACAAAGTTTGACATGGAATCAGCCAAGAACTGCAACACACCCTATGAAGCCTGCTTAATACCAAATTGTAAAGATGAAACTGGCCTCCATTAATTTCCCGATTTTGTACCTGACTATGATTGGTTCACTTATGTATCTCACAGCTTCAAGACCTGACATAATGTTTTTGCAGTTAGTGCTTGTTCCAGACATCAAGTTTACTACTCCCACTGACTTCTCAATCTGAATGCAGTCAAGAAGATTTTACAAGTATCTAAAAAGGGCAACCCAAATTAGCTTGTGGTACCCTAAGATTCACCCTTTTCAGTTGGATAGCCTACCAGTGAGACAGTAGATAATGCTGGTTCTCATGTGATAGGAAATTCCACTACAGGTGGATGTCAATTTCTTCAGGGCAGAAGGTTATTTCCCTGGAAGTGCCAAGAAGCAGACTATTGTGGCTACTTCTTCAGAGCAGAAGCCGAGTATGTTGCTGCTGCTAGCTGCTGTGGACAAGGTTTTCCTTATTCTAACCAGCTGCTTGATTATGGATTCAACTTCATGAATACACAGATCTTCATATGACAACCAGAGCTACCATATGCATTGTGAATAACCCAGTCTCATCAGAGGACCAATCATATTGAGATTAGGCATCACTTTATAAGAGATGCCAATGAGAAGAACTTGATACAGGTGCTGAAGATTCACCCGATGATAATGTGGCTGATTTACTGACCAAGGCATTTGATGGACCAAGATTTTGAGTATCTGGTGTCCATATTGGGAATGGTGAAATCCCTCTTTTCGTAAATTGAGGGGAGTATAAGCTAAGGGAGCTTGTTTGTTGTAATTCTTGTATATTCAAATCTTTCTTGCAGGTAGATATGGTGTTTTGTGGGTATTATTTTCTTGTGATGAAGGTAGTCATACTACTGCTTTGCTAGTTGTATATTCCTCCCTGCTGGATGCTTAGTTTTCAGCTGGTAGCTATGTATTATGCTGGATGGTTCCGTGTTCATGCAAGTAGGCATAATTTCATATTCGCTGGTAGATTCAATTTACTACTGATAGGGTTGTGTGTTCCTGTATGTCATGGTTTCTGCTGTTGGTTGACTCTTTCTTGCTGCTGAATACATTCATGCTGCATGAGTTGTATTATGCTGTCAATACATTTCTTATATGCTGTTGACCTGGTTTGGTGCTGGATTACATGTTTTCTGCTGGCTGATTTTATTTCTGTTGGTAGAACTTGTTTCTGCTGACTCAACGTTAGACTTTCTGCTGTGCTCATTAGATATTGCTGTTTAGTTGGTCTCCATGACCACTAGTCACTTAGTTTCTGCTGGTAGTCTCCAATCATGCTGGTGAACAAGTAATCTGCTAAATGAATATTTTTGTGCTGCTTCATACATTCATTCTGCACTTGACCTTGTTTCTGCTTCTGCTTGGTTTTAAAGTGGATACTTGATTGGTTGACTGTTAAAGCCTGCTGTTCATAAAAATGGAAGTTTGAAATAGTTTTCCATTTTAATCTATATTACATGGTGTGATTGGCAGGTTAACCACTTTGCCTGACCGAGGTGCGTACAAGTTTGCTTTTCACTTTAATAATTTCAACTTCAAGGTTTAAACTTTACCAATCAAATTAAAAAGGAATCCTTTCATAAATAGGTCAAAATTTAACCTAAGTATTCGCAAATCATTTTTCATATTTCCCACACATACACCAAAATCATTTGCTTTGTATTCTCTTGTACTTCAAAACCAAATTCAATCTTCACAATTGCGGCAACCTCAATACAAAGATGATCACAAAAAAAACAACAAGAACGTAACATGGGAAGGAAAGAGATGCGAGTACATCCACAGATATCCTCAGATATTATGGACCAATCTCCGTAACGGTATGCTTTTGACTCATGACCCTACCCGGTCCATGTTTGACTATTGTCAAACAATTTTGGGCGCCCAGCTGTTGTTCGCCCACATGCTGCTGGGGATCCTCATGACACTTAGTCGACACAATTGACGGCCGTGAGGTGGTCGTGGACTGAGATCTCTCATTAGTACTCAGTTACAATTTGAGACGATGCAAATGGCATTTTTTGACAGCCCAAAAATGATATTCTTGAGGGAATGAGGGTTATTGGGTATCCGACGGAAGGGACTACCCTTGACTTTTCTTTAAGAACCATTATCTCCTCAATGATAATTCTGGTGCAACACCATTTATGCACTGTCTGAGTCCTAAGTCTGGAAGTTGGAATCAATTTTCCAGAGTTCCACATTGCCGACATGTCCCTTAATTGCTGGTCGACGGTAGGGTAATAAAATTTTCTCTCAATTTATTTTAGAGGGGATGATTGGGAATCTTAAGGCTAAACAGCATAAATTTTTAATGTACCCAAGGTTTTTACAAATGATTGTGGCATTAGAGACAGCTGACCGAACCCCTAGACAAACATTTGACTTTACTAGGAAATGTTTTGCCAATTATGAAATTTAAGTGGTGAGGTCAAGCCAATACCTTGACACCCCCATGCTTGCCATTGGCTCGCTGGCTGGCAATTGATGCTGGTGGATGGTTGATGATGCGCTAATGAGAAAAATAGCTGCTGCCAAAGAAGCTGCTGGTATTGCAGCTGAGCCACACCAGTACCTCATCTCCTCTGGTTTTCCCCTGTTAGGAACCAACACCGAGAGCAGCCCGTTTCCTGGAGACACCCTCTCCTTCACTACCATTCTTAGACAGAATGTTTGTCCCTAACCCTGACTCACCTGTTACTGACTAGGAGACCATGGCCATAATGTTCTTGTACATTCTCCATTAGGGAATCCTACTTCTTGAGCCTGAGTCTCCACCTACCCACCCGCACTCAGACCTTTATTTTTTGAGGAGCCATTAGTGTTTGGCCCCTGAACCTAGACCAGCTGGTAATGGACACCCTGAATTATTGAACCAATTATTTTAGCCCACAGGAGAGCCCATACCCCATGGTTTATGTTGACCCTGACTTTGTTGGAACCCATTATCTTTGTCCCCAACCAAGCCTGACAACATCTTGAGCTGAGGACACTTGTAATATCAATTTCCAATGGAAGATGACACCACTCATGGTGGATTCCATTGGAGTCACCTTGTTCGGCCTGATTGATGCTCCTAAACAACCAACAAAGCCGAATGCTAGCTGGTAGGGCAAGTACCCCCTGCGCTACTAACTGTTTTAAAAAATAAAAAAAAAAATAAAAAAATAAAAAAAAATAAAAAAAGTAAAAAAAAAAAATAAAAAAAAAAAAAATAAATTTAATAAAAAAAAAAAAATAAAAAAAAAAAAAAAAAAAATAAAAAAACTGGTGTTTTATATCTGCAAATGCTTGACAGTTGAATGGGACGGTATTGACTCCATGGAAACTGAGCTTGGGAAGCTTGAAGAAAATTATGGGGGTGCATATTGACTCTTGTCTCTATAAAAAGAGTCATAGAAGTTTGGGAGAAAACGATTAAAACCCATTTAGGGAAACACGGGTTTGTGGTTGAATGCCACAGCAGCGAAAGGGGATGTGTGATATTCAGGATATATGACCTCGATGGATTATCCCGTATGGCATCTACAAGCTCTAAGGTTATGACAACCTGCAGTTCCATCTGAGGATGTGGAGGAAACGAGAAGAGAGAGGATCCTCTAAGAGGCGTAAGCGGACCTGCTTAATCGACGAGCCCAGGACAAGTTTTCCACTCCAGCCTTTTGAGCAGTTTCAAGCTAATCTACTGCTAGTTTCTTCACACACAAAGCAGGTCCCTGAACCGCTGGTCCTTCTGTTGCAGCTAGATAAGGGACAAGGTTTCCTAATGCACTGATTTAGATATCCTGCTGAGTTCTTGTAGAAGGATGCACAAGCCAAAAACGCGCTTCGAAGAAGACAGCAGTGAGGCTTTTGGTTCAAAAGCGTGGGAGTACGAGCTGAGGATTTGGCTCAGGAAGACTTGCCAAATGTATCTGAAGAGCGCGCAAAGGAGTTAGACGATCTCATGATGCGTATGACAGAAACAGACTGGTTGACTTTGATGATACAAGTTGGTTCTAATCCTGCATTGGCAAGAGAATTATTGGGAGCTGATGTAAACGAGGAGAACTTTATCGAGCTGCATAGAATGTTGGTTTAAGGAAAAGAAGGACGCTTTAATCATGAATCCATTATCTACTAATATCTGCTCAAATGAGATATCGACCCAACTCAGACGAGATATCGACCCAACTCAGACTGATGCACAAGCTAAACAATCACATTCTATTAGGATAGTTTATATCTTGTAATTGAAAACTATTAAGCAAACACATGAATCTTGTACATGATCATCGTGTAACCATATATGGAAAAAAACAAATGAAATACATCAAAGTGCTCAGTACAACCTTTTTCGACCCAAGCCTGCCATTACTGAGCCTCCTTCTAAAAGACAAAGGGTTGATCGTGTTTCTTCCCAGCCAGTTAGTGTTCTTGCTGCTACAACTCTACCTGCTCATGATCCTAATTCTGCTGGTGGTGGTACTTCTAATCCTGCTGTTTCAGCTACTCCTATGACTGGCACTGCTGCTTTCAATACTGCTGGTGGTGCATTTGGTGCTCCAGCTACTGACTCTATTATCACCACTACAGCAGCTATGGATTTTGCTGGTTCTCACCGTACGCTTGGAGTTTCACCATTTGCAGATTCTGCTGCTGATCCTTCACCTTTCTTCTCATCCATCGCAGGTGGACCTTCACCGTCTTATGTATCTACTGCTCACATACCAATTGCTGTCCTGTTTGAATCCACATCAGGGGGTATTAATGAGTTTTTCCTTAAAAGTGATGGGGAAGAGCAGATTGGTATGTCACGAGTTGTTGCTGACCCTGACTCGGATGACGAAGTGCTTGCTGAGATTATCTTTAGGGGTAAGTCTATTTCTGGTGATGGTGTTGTGTTTGTGGACAAGCTACCTGATGATGAGATTGTTGATCCACGGGTTAAGGTTGAAACCGTTTCTGAGTCTGCCTCTTCTCCTCCTCGGTCTCGTCGTAAACATCTTGGGGTGAGAAGTGATGACTTCCTATGGGATAAACCTGTTGAGGATTTTTTTAGTTCTGAGAGTGAGAGTGATGATGACATGGAGAATTATATTCCCCCTCTTCCATATGGTGCATTTAAAGATTGGGAGATTGTGAGTTGTCCGCTTGGTAACACTTATATTCATGTTTATTATCAGGAGAACAGGCGGCGAAAGTACTTTACCTACTTGAAACAGTTGCTACCTCATGTTTATCGTGAGGATCTCCTTCTTTTGCGTCGACGGATGAATAGGTACTTTCGGTTAAACCCAGAAGTAGATGTTGGTTTAGAACTCTGGAGGGATGTGAATATGTTGTGTCAGTCACTTCATCCTGATGACGTGGAAGACTTTTGGCGTACACAAGATGAATGGATTGTGAGTAGCTGGAAGTTGTATCCTAAGAGCTCTGTTCATGTCCTGGATTTGACGAATGGGAAGACTGTGTATATGTTTGTGGACAAGTTCTATCCTATCCGGGCAACACTGCTTGAACGTATGTTACGCCACAGGCTCATAGTTCCACCCTCGTATTGTCGGGATGTTGTTGTTGCTGGGAATATCATTCAGACGGTCCAGGCTGGCTTAAGACAAGCATATGAGTGTATTGCATCTGCTCCTATGTAAGTTGTTTCTGAGTTCGTGTGTGTAGTTACTTCAATAGTTTCGTTACTTTGTTTAAAAAAAAAACATATGTACTCTTAGATAGTTTTATATATTAGTTTCTTTATATGTACTCTTAGATAGTTTTTAGTTTTCTTTTTGACAGAAATAATTTAACATCCTTAAATTTAGATACATCCCTGTAATAGTATAGTGTTGTCATGCTATAGTGTTGTATAACTTTGGTGTTAGTGCTTGCACTACACGACAAATGGTTTTCAGCTCACCATGGCTAACAGCCAAGAAAGAGTTTGGCTCACCATTGCAAATGGCTTTGGTGTGTAACTCAAATCCATTGATAGCTGTAAGGGTTTGCTAAAAAAAAAAATCCTAAAGGCCTTCACTCACCATGTCTTGTAACAAAAGTGGCTAGTCCAAGAGGGTACGGCTCTTGGTAAAGACCTTCTCAAATCCGTTGATGGTTGCCAGGTTACCAAAAACTGGATGGTATTCATTTTCCATGTTCCTGTTGGGATGAAAGATGGCTAGTCCAAGAGGGTACGACTCTTGGTAAAGACTTTCTCAAATCCGTTGATAGTTGATAATTTACTAAAAATTGTATGGGTTAAGACTCACCAGATTACTCTATGTATGAAGAGTTGGCTAGTCCTGAGCAAACGGCTACAAGTAAAGACGTGTCAAATCCGTTGTATGGCTGTGACAGTTTGCCAAAAACTGTTAGGGTATTCCAATTCACCCTTGATTCACGTTCTGAGAAATTGGACTGGTTTTTGTTACACCAGGGTGTTTGTTTTCACCAAAGTATCATCTAGCCCAAGAGTGAGTAGCTACTTGGTAAAGGCTTATCAAATCTACTTATGTTGCTGCAAAGACTGGAAGCTGCTGTTCTTTGATGTTGCTACTTCATTTGATTCTGCTGTTCATCTTGCGAGTACATGCTTTTCTTTTCTTATTGATCTAGCCTTTTTTGGGAATGTTTGCGCTTACGGTTTCTCTGCTTTTGTATATTGCTGCTGGATACATTATAAACTGTTGGTATTTGTGATGCTGCTGGCTCGGTTTGTTCTGCTTCTTCACTATATTTGCTGATTACTTTGTTTCTGCTGCTACTCAATCCTCTTGCTTCGAGAAGATCTATCTAGAAACTTGGAATTAACGGAGTCAAAACCAAGTTTAGGGGAGGATTGTTGAGAATTATTGAAAACGACTAAGTGTCGTTTCTGCTGATAGCATTAAGTGGTTTCTGCTGGCAGTTCAAGTAGCGTTCCTGCTGATTATGTTCCTGCTGGTCATTTCTGCTGACGGATATAGAATCTGCTGATCTTATTTATAGACGTGATTATTGTATGCAGGAATTATAGGAGATATATTAGGAAGAGATTGATGTATATCTCTTACGCGTTTTTATGAGATATTTTAGGAAAAGATTGATGTATATCTTTTACGCGTTTTTAGGAATCTTGTTTAGCAATTTAGGGTTTCTTCTCTATAAAAGAAACCTTTAGCATTAGGGTTTGGCACCGAATTACAAATTACAAAAACAATTTATTATCAATAGAGAGATCCATAGAGGATCATTGTTTATATTTCTTCTTCTTTATACTGCATTGTTTAGTTTCCGCCTAAACAATTGTTAGAGTCTCTCACGTATATACTTGTGATTACATAAGTACTATACAACCACAAAGGCTAGAAGATCTATCTAGTTCTAGATCCTAACAGAAGCTCTCGGGGTAATTCCAGTTTATATGCCACCGGACCCACTCTTGATAAAATCTTGAATGGCCCAATATAACGGGGACTTAATTTCCCATGTTTTCCAAATCAAACAACACCTTTCCACGGTGATACTTTCAGCATAACTTTGTCACCCACTTCGAACTCCAAAGGTTTACGTCTCACATCCGCATAACTTTTCTGTCTACTACGAGCAGCCAATAATCGGTTCTTGATTTGCACAATCATCTCTGTCGTTTCGCGAATCATTTCTGGTCCCGTGAGTTGGGCATCTCCAACCTCACTCCAACATATAGGCGATCTACATTTCCTTCCGTATAGAGCTTCGAAAGGTGCAACTTTAATACTAGCGTGATAACTATTATTGTATGAGAATTCAGCCAAAGGTAAGTGCTTATCCCAGCCACTACCAAAGTCAATCACGCAAGCACGCAACATGTCTTCTAATGTCTGTATCGTTCTTTCACTCTAACCATCAGTTTCAGGATGGTAAGCAGTGCTCATATCCAAATTCGTTCCCAATGACTTTTGAAGAGATCTCCAAAACCTTGATGCGAAACGAGGGTCTCGGTCCGAAATAATTGACACGGGCACCCCGTGCCTACAAACAATCTCCTTCAAATACAATCGAGTAAGCCTCTCCATTTTATACTTCTCATTTATCGGAATAAAGTGAGCAGATTTAGTCAATCGGTCAACAATGACCCAAATTGAATCATATCCAAATGGTGTTTTTGGAAGCTTTGTAATGAAATCCATTGTAATTCTCTCCTATTGTCCAAACATGTAATTTCCTTTTCTGGCTGCTTAAGTAATACCTGACGTCTTTTGGTGTTCAGCCTTGACCTAGCACATGACAAGCACTACTAGACATATGTCCCACAATGTCAGCTTTCATATTCGGCCACCAGTATAACTTCCTCAAATCATGGTACATTTTATCCGACCCAGGATGAATGGAATATTTTGATTTATGAGATTCCAACATGATTAGACCTCTCAATCCTCCAAATAATGGTAACCATACTCGTCCTTTCAGACATTTCGTACCATCAGATCTAACTTCAAATGGCTCCCCTTCGCCACGAAATCCTTCGGCACCAATATTTTCCTCCTTGCACGCTTCAACTTGTGCGTTCTGAATTTGCTCAGGTAAATTGTTATGTACCATTACCACTAAAGCACGCACTCGAATCGGTTCCTTATCCTTCCTGCTCAACGCATCAACGACAACATTTGCCTTTCATGGGTGATAACGAATAACACAATCGTAATCACTCAGAAGTTCAATCCATCTACGCTGCCTCATATTTAGCTCTTTTTGATCCAAAATATATTGTAGGCTTTTGTGATCGGTGTATACCGTACACTTAGTGCCGTACACATAAGGTCTTCCAAGTCGAAGAGCAAAATTCCATACGCGCTACCCAAATTCAAGTCACACGGTCGTATAATTTTCTTTATTCTTTCTAAGTTGTCTAGAGGCGTACGCAACCTTTTCTCGTTGCATTAAAATAGCTCCAAATCCTTTAAGGGACGCATCGCAATACACAACAAAGTCTTCGCTTCCTTCGGGTAGTGATAATATTGGCGCACTATACAATTTCAGCTTCAATGTTTAAAATGCCTCCTCTTCGTCGTCGCCCCACACATATGACTTATTTTTCTGAGTGAGTTTAGTTAATGGTTTGGATATTAGAGAAAACTCCTTAATAAACCTTCGATAATAACCTGCCAAACCTAAAAATTGTCGCACTTCCGTTGGTGTAGTTGGTGCAGCCCAATTTTTAATGGCTTTCACTCTTCGCAGATAACATGAACTCACTACTATCAATCCCATGCCAAGGAATTGCATGAAAACAAGCCATAAATCACATTCGAAAACTTAGCGACAAACTTTTCGCTCCTTAGCAAATTCAAGATAGTCTTCAAATGTTCACCATGTTCTTCTTTATTTCTGGAATAAATCAGAATGTCATCAATGAATACAATCACGAACTTATCAAGATACGGCTTGCACACGTGATTCATCAAATCCATGAATACTGCAGGTGCATTAGTCAGTCCAAAAGGCATTACCTGAAACTCATAATGTCCATAACGAGTTCTAAACGCTGTAATTGGAATGTCTTCCTCGCGGATACGAAGTTGATGATAACCAGAACGTAAATCAATCTTCGAATAAACACTAGAACCTTGCAGCTGATCAAATAAGTCATCAATCCTCGGTAATGGATATCGATTCTTGATCGTCAACTTGTTCAGTTCTCGGTAATCAATGCACATTCGGAACGATCCATCCTTCTTCTTCACGAACAATACCGGAGCTCCCCACGGTGACGAGCTCGGTCGAATAAAACCTTTCTCCGACAACTCTTGCAGTTTCTTGGACAACTCCTTCATTTCGGATGGTGCTAAACGATATGGCGCACGCGCCACAGGTGCAGCACCGGGAATAAGATCAATACGGAATTCAACTTGCCTGGGTGGCGGAAGTCCAGGTAATTCTTCAAGAAATACCTCGGGAAAATCTCGGATAACTGGAACATCTTCTAATCGCTTCTCCTTTGATTCTTGTTCAGTTACTTGAGCTAAGAATAGCTCACAACCCTTCTCGATATACTTTCGAGCCTTAATGCAAGAAACGATCTTCAATCGGGAATTATTTCTATCGCCTTTGATAACCAACGTCTTACCCTCCAGGGGAATTCTAACCTTTTTCTTTCCACACAAAATAGCGGCATCATATCGTGATAACCAATCCATCCCAATAATGACATCAAAACTTCCTAGTTCTATTACCATTAAATCGATTGGAAAAGAATGGTTTAAAAGATTTAGTGTACATCCTATTAATACATTATTGGTACTTACTACTTTTTTGTCAGCTAATTCACCATCAAGCAAGTATCTTCTACCTCAACTGGTTCAATATCATAAGGGTACTAAAATTTGTAAGACATACAAAACTTTTATATCGGGTCAACCCGAAGCAAATAAAACAGTAGCATATCGAAGATATTAGTAAGAAAGTACCATGTAACGACTTTCGGATCTTGCTGAGCATCCACAGCTCCTAACTTGTAAACAGCTCCACGGTTATTTCCACCTTGTCCATTCTTTTTCAACTTAGGGCAATCTCTCTTTCGGTGACCCTTTTCATTGCAATTAAAACAAGTCACATCTTTTCTGTCGAGGCTCCAACAAGCAGCAGTCTTGTGCCCCAACTTACCACACTTACCACATTTCCAACAATCCCCAGCATGCTTCTTATTCTTGCACTTTGGACAAACTTCGTTGTCATTTGGTGCAACATTGGTCATAGCTCCAGCATTAGCCCTTCTTTGGTTTTGCCGACGATTGTAATCGCGTCGGTTGTCACCACGACCACCACGATCTCCTTCACCTTTCCTCTTTTCACTTCAGAGATCCTCCACCGCCAGTCATGTCTTGTATATTTTGTCCCATGAGCTAAAGCCATACGACAGCCCATCAATACCTAGCAAAGGCCTAGCTCGATGATGTCACATCACCACGTATATTCTTCGACAACCCACGAATATACTGCTCCACCTTCACCTGCTCAGGCTCTACCATTCTAGGACACAACAAGGCCAATTCATGGAATCGGTTTGTATACCCATCAATATCAGTCCCTTTTAACTTCAAGTTGTACAATTCTTGCTCCAGCCTTTGCAACACACTTCGAGGAGACAAATTCCCGTCATTCCACTATTCTAACCTTAGTCCATGGAGTACCATTAGCAGCATCAATACCCATGGAAGCAATCCTTCCATTCCACCAAGTCAATGCACGACCTTGGAGAGTAGCAGTTGCAAATTTCACCTTATCCCTTTCCTTGCAATCACTGATTCGAAACACAGATTCTAGTTTCTCAAACCACTGACATAATCCCACGGCACCTTCGGTGCCTTTAAAAGGTTGTGGGTCACACTTCATGAATGTTATGTAAGTACACCCAGTAATTTCGGGCGCTGCCGGTCCAGCACCACCAACTCCAGCACCACCGGCTCCAGCACCACCGGCTCCAGCACCACCGGCTCCAGCACCACCAGCTCCAGCACCACCGGCTCCAGCACCACCAACTCACTCCACACCACCTCTCCAGCACCACCGGCTTTCAATCACACGGCACCAGCACACCCACCGACGGCTTCATCACCTATGCTCCATGGTTCATATTTGCCATAAAATCAGCCATAGATGCGGCAACTTGTTCCCTAATAACCTCGCGCATACGTGCCTCAGACATTGCTTTTGGCGGCATGATTCTGTTACAACACAAATCAAATCATAATGAGTATTCATTCAATGATTGTATTAAGCAAAAGGAACAATTTAGAAGAAACAAGAAAAGAAAGGTAACAACAACACGACATAGAATTAGAACCAAAAGATAGTCATTTCATTAATCACCAATAAGTTACAAGTTGCATTGTCATACATTACATGTCACCATCTAATGCTATATAACTCCAAAAGACTAGTTCTACTAACTGCATCGTAGTTTAGTTAGTGATTTACAAAAGATACAACAAATGATAAACTAATCTACTAAGAGTCACTAGGTGGTCCACGTGGTTTGGAAGGTCCCATCGGAACCCAGTCAAAGTAGAGTTCTTCGATTTCATCCTTCTCGGGCACCGCTCGGTATCCCTCATACATCAATGGCGCTTCGAAACATCCCCAATACGAACCATATCCAATAAAACACATCTTATTCCACACTAAGTAAAAAGAGACGTAACACAGGGACTCATCAATCCTCCTCTCAGCATATCACTCTCCATACGAGCCCACGCCAAATTATCTCCATCTCAAGCTATCTTCTTCAAGTGGCATTCTCCTCAACTCTCAATATAGTACATCCTCTCGAGAACATTACCCAACAAGCAACTCACGATCATTCTCCAAATCCAAGATTAAGTAACTCCCTTTCTTTTTCCCCGATTTTATTCTTGGATTTAAGAAGAGCAATCCCAGTAATGGTTTATGGTACTCAACTCAGCCGCCGTAAGTCCTGAGCTCGTGCACGGTGACGTCTCCAAATGCACGTCTCAAAGCCCAAGAGTGCAATCCACCAACATATGATGAGTCAAAGCAGAAGATGACTCTCCTACCTATATAAAGCCCACGGACGGAAAGTCACGAATAGCATAAGGCTTTTGGGTAGAAGTCCCAACAGTAGCCTCAGGTGCAACATTAACCTCGGGTACAACATCAACCTCGGGTGCAACATCAATCTCCTCGTCCTCTGACTCAGAATCGGATGACACATCTCTAGGTGGCGGGATTTTGTCACCCTAAGATTTCAAAAATCCTTTCGTTCATTTTTTTTTGAAAATCTTTTGTTCTCTATAACTTAAGCTCTTGATACCAATCTGTAACACCCCCATTTTCATATATCTCAGCGGAAGGGTCATTTGGGGTGCTACGTCATAATATAACAACTCAAGCATAGAAAACGACTCGAAAAGAGACGTTTTTAAATACATTCATTCGAAATAAAAGTTTACATCATAGGTCCCAAATTGTTTCATAATTCATACAACATTTTTGCAAATCATCTTCGAATGACTTTTATTTAATGGGCCTTTAAAACATTTAGGTTTCCATAAGCGACAACCAAATTCTCCATCGCCGAATTACCTTCAAGGACCTGAGATAAAACATGCTAAAACGTCAACAATAATGTTGAGTGAATCCATAGAGTTTATATATATAAACAATAAAATTTCCGAACACAAGTATCATTTCTCAATATTCATCAGGATATAACGATGTGGCCAAACAAAGTTATATCGGGGGATTATTTATAAGTCTCATGACATTGAACGTTACCATCTAATTATGTTGGGGTTCCCAACAAGGTATGCCTACTATGCACCCTCGCTATGAGTGCATATTATTCTCTATACGACACATCTGTTGTGTCATATTCCCGACACTTGACGATAGCCAGTCGTAATGGATTAGAGGTGGTAGCCTCCAAATAGTACTACTTCATGTATAAGCGTCTACCATTTCCTGGTAGTTAACAATTCATGATTTCTGCAGGTCTTTTATCTAGCGAGTTAAGCTAACTTATAATAATAATCGAGGCAACTAGCATACAATCTCCCTTGTGTTCTATTTTAAAAACAAGCATGTTATCTCCCTCGCGGGTTTATAAAACAATTAAAGTAAAAAAATGCAAGGCTATGAACTCACTTAGTGATGTCGGGTGAGAATATCGATGAATAAAAACTTCAGAAGTAGGCGTGTCAATCAACCAAGACCTATACAAATTGTAACGGGTCTTAGGTTTCTAGTCGATAAAAATTAAGGAAAACTCATAAATTAAATAAGTATGTATATATACATGTATTTTATATGATGATCATGACCCAATGATTTAATAATTTCACACAAAGGTTTTTCTAGGTTTTTAACTAGTTTCTATTTGCCATTTTTACTCTTATGGTCCAATATATCCCAAAAAGCCCAATAAACCCATAAGTAAGTCCATTAAGTGTTTAGGTTAATATTATTAATCCAAGACTAGGTCTTAGCCCATTAATTAAGCCCAAGTGGGTTGGGCTTAAAGCCAAGTCCAATATGTCTATTTTAATACATTAGGCCTAGTGGCCCAATTAGGCCTTATGGCCCATTCAAGCTTGTAAATGAGTCTTATTATAAATTTTTGGGTTCTCAAGGTCGGGACATGTTTATTATCAGTAAGTTAACTTTTAAAAACTCCTAAGAAATGGGTCCTACCACCTCGGGTTTTAGTTGTAAAAACGTTTTAATCATTTTAAAGTGTTCGTGTAGACGCAACATTATATATACTGGTTTAGGTTTACAAAAATAGTCGTATTTTAATAACCGTAAATGATATAATTTGAAAACTTAACATCCTTAGTTCATATTTAAGTAATATATTAACAGATCCAAGGTTCTTTTATACTTATTGTAATATACATATACTTATGATCAAATCACTACACAAAGGTCAAGTTACAATTTTGGACTGAAAACTCACTTTCACCATTTTTGATGCCAATTACAAACCATACTGAATTGGTTGATCATCCAATTGGTACAGAAACTACATGATTTTATCTAGATCTCATAGTTTTAGGTTTTTAGCCAACTCAGTACGTAAAGTATGACTTTTTGCAGGCCATCTACACAAGTCAGAACTGATGTCTTTTGGTAAAATGGTCATAACTTATTCAATTTTTACTTTCCATTGAGTATCCAATTAGCCATATGTTCATAACTCAATTCTCTACAACCTAGGTAAATCAAATCAACCATTAAGCTAACCCAAAAATCCAGAACTTGCTGTTAACAACAGCCCTAAATTTTCAATGATTTCTAGCAAGATTAATAATTGAATTAGTCCACACATTTCTACCTAATCTATGCATTCAAGATATCATTTTATTTCTTGAATCATCATTTACAAATACTGTACATACATAAAATGAAATCCCAATAACGTAAACAAGTCTCATTAACATCTTTACCATAAGAAAAGTAAGACAAGATCACAATGAACAAAAAAAGGTGGGCGTGGGGCAAAACAAGCTTGATTGAAGAGCTTCAACTCCAAGCTTAATCTCCCACCCAAATTACGTTTTGATCACCATTTTATATACCCATTGCATGTCGTAATATTTTTTAGTGGAAAACGAGGAAATGAACGAGGGATTCGAAAATATAAAGTTGTTCGGATGCATGTAATTTTTCCGCACCAAATTATCGGCGTTTCCGGCAGTGGTGACCGCGGCCGACGGCGGCCGAGCGGTTTTCCGATGACCGGAAAAGTTTTCCCGGGGGTGTAGGTGAGCGAGAGAGAAAGTGTGTGTTTTACTTTATAAAAATGAGGAAATGAGGAAGTAAACTTCTTATATATGTCTTGCACTAGTTTGGACTTTTGACAATAATAGTCCCCCCTCTTTTCAAAAATTAGTTTTTGACACATGAACTTTTTACTTAAATAAAAATCAACTATCGTGGCTCGGGATTAAACTTCCAAGACCATTTTTATTTTCCGTTACACTTTTATTTTAACTTCAACATTTATCAATTTATGTAACATTTTAAACCCATCAGATTATCGGCTCAAGACAAGGAACAAAGACGACGTTTGTAAAAATAATAAATTTCAAATTTCCATTCGAAATAAAATACGAAATAATTATTTACGACAAATACAAATTTTAAAATGTCGGTGTTTTGTTATGAAAACTCACAAAAATAAAACGAAATGGCACAAAAATATTATCTACTACGATCATTTTTGAAAAATAAAACGTCGATGCCCCATTACGTAGAATTCGCCGGTTCTTGAAAACGTCGTGTAATTTACGAATGTAATTGCCCTATTCTCCCGGTATAGGTCGTGAGTTCAATATCACAACAATAAAAAGAAATAATAATTAATCCACGAGAACTAAATAACGATCAGAAATTGACGGATTGTCACAGCAGTCCCCTAAAAAGAGAACTCAGTCCCGAAGATCAATTCATTTTGTCCGTCCGCTTCTTATTAAAAACAAAGAGATGAGGTATTTCTTCCACATCAGATCTCCCATTCCTAAGTATATTTCCGGTCCACGACTTCGGGTCCATCGAATTTTAAACTATAAGATAATCGCCTTGCTTAAGTGCCTTTACTTCTCTAATCCATAATTTCAATGGTTCTGGATGAAATAAAACTTCTCGTCGATCCTTACTTCGTCCAAAGAGGAATAATAGATCTTCATCCGATAGTACCACTTCAAAAGTTATGAATCATAGAATTATTATAAACTCCTTGAAGCTTCACGTAGGTAATTATCAGTTTATATGCATCCGGAACCGACTCGCAGATAGAATCATGAAATGTTCCAATATAACAGGAGACTTACATCCTACGTTTTCCAAACTGTACAACCCCTTTCAACGTGATACTTTCAGCATAACTATTCCACCCACCTCGAACTCCAAAGGATTACGTCTCACTCCCGCGTAACTTTTTGTCAACTATAAGTAGCTTAATAACGTTCTTGATTTGCAAATCATTTTCGTACGTTTCACGAATCATTTCCGTCTCCGTGAGTTGGACATCTCCACCTCCTCCAACATATTTGCGATCTACATTTCCTTTCGATAAAGCTTCGAATTGGTGCGGCTTAATACTAGCTTTATAGTTGTTATTAAATAGAATTCAGCCAAAGGTAAGTGCTTATCCCAGCCACTACCAAAGTCAATCACACAAGCGCGCAACATGTCTTCCAATGTCTGTATTGTTCTTTCACTTGACCATCAGTTTGAGGATGATAAGCAGTGCTCATATCCAAATTCATCCCTAATGACTTTTGAAAGGATCTCCAAAAATCCGAATGCAAAACGAGGGTCTAGGTCCGAAATAATCGACACGGGCACCTCGTGCCTACGAACAATCTCCTTCAAATAAAATCGAGTAAGCCTCTCCATTTAAACTTCTCATTCATCGGAATCAAGTGAGTAGATTTATCAATCAGTCCACTTGACCCCAAATCGTGTCTATCTAGATGGCGTTCTTTGAAGCTTGAAATGAAATCCATTGTTATCTCTCCTACTTCCAACAGGATTTCGGTTGTTGTATTAATCATGATGGCTTTTTAATGTTCAAGCTTTGACTTTAGAGCACAAGTCAAGCCACTTACTGCCATAGAGGTCGCAAAGTCCGCCTTCATATTCGGCCACCGTATTAACTTCTTCAAACATGGTACACTTTGTTGATCCAGATGAATGAAAAAAAAGAATATATTAATGTTATGAGATTCCCACAATGATTAGTCTTCTCAATCCTCCAATAATGTGGTAACTCAAACTCGCGCCTCAGACATTTCGTACCATTGGACCTAACTTCAGAAGGCTACTCCTTTCGCCAAGAAATCCTTCGCTCCAAAATCTCCTTCTTGCACGCTTCAACTGTGCATTTCAAATTGTTCCGTTAAATTATTATCACTATCACAACCAAAGCATACACCTCGAATCGATCCTTATCTTTCCATGCTCAACGCATCAGTGAAAACATTCGCCTTCCCTGAGTGAATAACGTATACACAATCGTAAATTTACTCAAAGGACGAATCTAAACCTACGCTGCCTCATGTTAGTCTCTATTCTGATCCAATATATTGTAGGCTTTTGTGATCGGTGTATACCGTACACGTAGTGCCGAACAAATAATATCTCCATAGTCGAATAGCAAAAACCACCGCTCCCAATTCCATGTCATGGGTCGTGTAGTTTTCCTCATTCTTTCAAAGTTGTCTAGAGGCGTACGCAATCACCTTTTTCTGTTGGCCATCAAAATAGCTCCAAATCCTTTTAAGGGATGCATCACACAATACACAACAAAGTCTTTCGCTTCCTTCGGGTAGTGATAATATTGCGCACTAACATAATTTCAGCTTCAATGTTTAAAAAGCCTCCTCTTGCGTCTCGCCCCAACACATACGCTTATTTTCTGAGTGAGTTTAGTTAATGGTTGGATATTATAGAAACTCCTTAAATAAACCCATCGATAATAACTTGTCAAACCAAAAATTTGTCGCACTTCCGTAGGTTAATCGGTGCATGCCCAAATTTTAATGCTTCGATCTTCGCAATGATCAACATGAACTCCACTACTATCAATCACATGGCCCAAAGAATAACATCGGAATCAAGCCCCCCCCAATAAAATAAAACAAAAAAAAAACACTTCAAAACTTAGCGTATAACTTTTTCGACTAGCCTTTATCTAAATTTAAGATAGTCTTCATATGTTATCCATAGTTCTTGCTTTATTTTTTGGAATAAATCAAGAATGTCATCAATGAATACGATTAACGAACTTATCAAGATACGGCTTGCACAGGGAAAGATCACGAAGAAAAAAACGAAAAAATATAGCGCGATTCATCAACAATGATACTGCAGGTGCATTGGTCAGTCCAAAAGGCATTACTTGAAACTCATAATGTCCATAACGAGTTCTAAACGCTGTAATTGGAATGTCTTCCTCGCGGATACGAAGTTGATGATAACCAGACCGTAAATCAATCTTCGAATAAACACTAGAACCTTGCAGCTGATCAAATAAGTCATCAATCCTTGGTAATGGATATTGATTCTTGATCGTTTAACCTATTCATTCTCGTTATCAAATTCATATTCGGAACGATCCATCTTCTTCTTCACAAAGAATGACTGGAGCTCACCCCACGGTAACGAGCTCGTCGAAGATAAACCTTCGTCAAAACTCTTTTATTTTCTAGACAACTCCCTTTATTTTGGATGGTGCTAAATGCTAACGATATGGCGCACAGGCCGACAGGTGCAAAGCACCAAGGATAAAGATCATAATACGGAACTCCAACTGCTAGGTGGCGGAAGTCCAGGTAAATCGTCAGGAATACCTCGGGAAATCTCGGATAACAGGGACAATCTTCTTAATCGCTTCTCTCTCGGGTCTCTTGCTTCGTTACTTGACCTGAAAACATAGCTCACCTACCATTCTCGATATACATTTGTTGAACTTTAATGCAAGAAACGATCTTCAATCGATTATTCTAGCCCCCTTTGATAACCAACGTCTTACCTTACAAGGGAATCCTAACGTTTTTCTCACCACATAAAATAGTGGCATCATATCGTGATAACCAATCCATCCCAATAATGATATCAAAACCTCCTAGTTCAATAACCATTAAATCGATTAGAAAAGACGGTTTAAAAGATTAAGTATACACCTTTTTCACACATTATTGGTACCTACTACTTCTCCATCAGCCAATTCGACTTCATAGCTAGGAATAACTCATAACCTTTCTCGAATCAAGGGAATCAAGAGATAGAGTTAGCAATTGAAGAGCGAAGTCAACGCGTGATTCACACGGGCGAATTTCGAGTCAAAAGAAAGACGAATGCCTTAATGGATATGCATAAACCCTATACTTTTCATAAGTCGTTATTCACACCCGAAGGCATCACGGATCTTTACCCACATTACTCAAAGGAGGATTAGTCGAAAAGAAAGGATAGGAACGTCAAAACTTCAAGTCGGGTATCAATAGTCAATAATTTGGATAAGTGTCCAAAGAATTTCATGATGAAAGAAAGGAAATAAGAAGTAGCTAACATTGTTCAAGTGTAGACCCGCATCTACAATGGGTAATTCGATGGGAAACGGATAAAGGGTACATATGCAGATGCCCTACTTGTAGCACTTGCAAACCATAAACAAAAATCTTTATTTTGAATTACAGTTAAAATTGATCTTTATTCAAAATCATATGGTGACTAACTATTCTCAACCATGCATGGCCCCTTCTTAATTATACATAGGTGCACGACTAATGTATAAATCAGGAATAGCAATGCCATGCTTAGTTCGTCCAACTAATGTCATCATAATTATAAATGTATAACCATTCCTTAATTATAAGATATAAAACAAAAATGATTTTACAGAACCTTTGTCGTTCATAGTAATGAAAAGTAATTTAATTTACACGATGTTTAATAAAAAAAATTTATGATGATAGCAACTATATATAATTCTCAATTAAAATAACTCATAAAATGATGACAATTTAAATTTTCTCAGGTGATATTATATTAACTTTATAACAATAGGTTTTGCATGAGCCGTAATAAAGAGTGGTTCACAAAATGAATGGGTGAAATGATTACAATATGATAGGAAATGAGTTTAGCCAAAATCATCATGAGATCCATGATATCGATGGCGATTGAGAATACGAGGAGAAGAAGTTACAACGCAATTCAAATCATAATGAGTATTCATTCAATGATTGCATCAATCAATAGGAACCACTTAAAGAAATAAGAAAAGAAAGATAACAACGACTCACGTAGAATTTTAGAAATCAAAAGATAGTCATTTCATTAATCACAAACGAGTCATAAGTTGTATCGTCACACATTAAATGTTCACATCTAATGCTATACAACTCCAAAGACTAGTTCTACTAACTGATATCTCAGTTTAGTTAGTGATTTACAAGAGATACTACAAACGATAAACTAATCTACTAAGAGTCACCAGGTGGTCCACGTGGCTCGGAAGGTCCCTTGGTCCCATCAAAAGAAGATTTCTTCGATTTCTTTCTCGAACGCTCAGTACCTTCATCATTGGATGGTGGCTTAGGAACAGTCCCAATGGAACCATCTCCATAAAAAACCTCATTGGTCCACCCATAAAGATGCATGTAATCTCCTCTCCACACCATATCACCGCTCCATACGCCAACCACCAACTTCAATCTCAGCCTCAACCACTTCTCGTCGAGAGTAGCATTCTCCTTATGCTCTCTAACACCTCAAAACCTCGTACTAAAACATCACCCAAAACATGCTCACGTTTCCCAAATCCTGAGTAAAGTATCTCCTCAATTTTTTCTTTTGATCTTATTCTTTGATTTCAGAAGAGCAATCTTAGTTTGCATTTGGCCCAACTCAGCTTCCGTGACTCTAGATAGTGTAACGGACGCCTATAATCACTCTCAATGCCAGGAGCCAATCCAACCGACAAATGATGAGTCATGAGTAGAAGATGGCTCTCCTACCTCAAGTACACCCCTCGGAAAGTCGCGAACAGCATAAGGCCTTTGGGTAATAGTCCTAAAAGTGTCCTCAGGTGCAACATCGGCCTCCTCGTCCGCTAACTCAGAATCGGATGATACAGAATCAGATGACTCCGCATTAGGTGGCTCTGCATTAGGTGACTCAGAATTGGATGACACGCCTCCAGGTGGCGGGGTTTTTTCACCCTCCACTTTATAAGGAAATATCAACTCAGCATCGTCATCGAGCTCAATCTCAACATCTTCGTCTTCAATATCCTCATTATTAACAGCTTCATTTACACCAGTCTTTCTCCTCTAACCAACAATCATAACACCGGGCTGATGTAGGTTAACATGTAGGGCAAATAGATTCACAAGTCTATTATTCGGTTCTGGTTCTTCTTCCGGGTCTTCTTCTGGATCTTCTTCCGGATCTTCTTTTGGGTTTTCTTCATCATTACCCCATCATAATCAACTAACACCTCATCATCGGGAATGTCAACCATTACATTAGGATCATGGGCGTCCACAACGTGGTTCGGATCGGGAATAATTGGTTTTTCTTCGGGAATAGCTTCGTTTGGTTCGTTAGGGGGGGTTAGGGTGGCTTATGACAATCACGTCCGTAAAATATCTCGTATTAGTATTAAAATAATCACATAATCAACATTTATATTCAAAATAAATGAAAATCTCATATTACAACATATATATTTTTCCATATATATATCGATAAATAAATCCTTCTCATTCTTGCCCCGTCGGGTAATTCAGAGATTTCTATTGCACCGTTATAGTCAAAAATTCAAAATCTTTCGTTTCATTTTTCTTTTTGAAAATCTTTTGTTCTCTATAACTTAAGCTTTGATACCAATCTGTAACACCCCCATTTTCATATATCAGCGGAAGGGGCGTTTTTTATGTCCACGGTTTCGTATTAAGAAAATCTATCAAAATATTATAATTATTATATGGTTAAACAATGTTATGAACAGTAACAGTAAGTGAAAGTTTATAAAAATACTTTTTATAACTTTAATTATTGAAATCGTATTTTCATTGTATCTCGCTCGTTTTAATTCGGTTTTTAGTGATTCCTATGTCCACATCTTCGTAATTAAAACCTTTATTTAGGAAAATTAATTCCCAATAGTTTACTGTCGTGAACAGTAACATATTTTTATAAATTTACTTTTATAAAAATACTTTTTAACTTAAACTTGTAAATAACGTATCACCTTCATTTTAAATCCGTTTTTCGAGTTTCTTACATGTTTGGATTCCTCATAAAAAGTACTATTTTTATAAAATATTTACCTTAAGTTATAAGATCTGAAACAGTGAAGATTTTCATAAAATAACTTTTATAAAACACTTTTATATATTTAATTATCGTAAACTTAAAAATGTCATATCTTCTTCGTTATAGCTCGGTTTTTCAAGTTCCTTATATGCTTACGATCCTTGTGATAAGTACTAATTAAATAAAACATAAAATAAATATATTTATATACGAATTCAATCAATAGGTATTTAAGTTTTTACATAAATTGTTTTATACACTTGTTTTATATACTTTTCACTTTATTAAACCATTACAAGTCCTCTAACTTATGAAAGGACATAACTTGATATATTTTAAGTCCTCTATAATGTGTTCATAATACTTGTCCGTGAATAAGTGTCCTCAAAATCATTAGTTCATAACTTTTGTAATTAAAACTTTTAACACAAAATAATTTATAACCTAAACATATAAATTAATTTCCACTTGTATACAATGTGTACTTCCATTTTAAGTATTATTCCACTAACTTACATATGAAATTCGAACCACAATTACCTTTGCAACATCTCATAATTTCATGAAAATAACCTAGGTGGTGTTTAACATATATAACAAGCATGAAAAACATAGGTAAATGAATAATGAAATGTTTAGGGTTTAAATGAACCTTAGGGAGGTGTAGTAAGATCAAGAACACAAGCTTACACTTAAGCTTGAACCCTATATAATAAACCTAAGATTAAAACCCTAATGAAACCCTAATTTCTTTTCTTGCTTAAAACCCTTGCTAATACCAAAACCCAAGCTTCCAAATCAACCTCAATCACTTTAGATATGATCACTAGTAATGCTAGAACACTTGAAAAATGCAAATTATAATCTTTTCTTGCTAAATTAGTTTTAAGCCGTGGATTGAGGCATAAGGAAAAATAAGAGAATATTTTTGGCATTTGTGAATAAATGTGGTTTCCATTTAGGTTAGTATTTATAACGGAGGAATATCCTAATTACCAATTTTTACTAAACCATGGACTTGTTTATCCATAGAAGGGGGACGGGTTTGCATATTACCCATTGTGTAATTGTTTCTTATTACTTGGTTAGATGGGTATTAGATTGTGATTTAGTGTAAGACAGGTTACTAGCATGTGCATCCTCCTTTCAGAAAGAGATTTGAATTTATTTGTATTATACTAGCTTGTATAACCGGATTCATAAGTAAAAATAGATAAAATAATATAAATTTTAAGTATTGGGTATAAAAGTGGGTATTTGATTGAGTACAAATAGGTATAATGGTTTACTTGTATGCAAAAAGGTTATTAAAATACGAAACGTAAACGTTTTACGTGACATATAAAAATAAAATATGAAAAGTTAATTATTATTTTCGTAAAAATAATATAACACTTGATTGACGTAGAATTTAATTTGTTTGATGCCCGTTTACGTTAAATATTGATTTTTAATTTACGCGATTTAACTAAGCGATTTAAATAAAAAAAATAACAAGCAAACGCGCAAAAGCCTAAAAATATATAATTGAATAATTGAAGTCGTAAATGACCTGAAAATATGAAATGTTACAATGAAGGCCACAGACTCTTCGATTGATGGAGGCATAGTATGTTGGAATGAAAGCACCATTGATAGAAGATCGATTTGAGATGATCACTCTCTGTTAGAAACACGAAAAGTATCGGTCACTACCAATATAGTTAGTCATAGCTCGTAGAAGTAATCATATGTAATGATAGTAAGCTAACCAGGCCAAAGGCACATGGAAAGCCCAAGTGAAAGCCCATGGCCGGTTTAGAATGGTGTATTTATACCCTCTCCAAACATGGAGAGGGCGGTTGGTTGGTTCATTTCTCACACATAATCTAATCTTTCTTTCTTTGTTACTTTCTCTCACTAGAACCTTCCTCCCATCCACTTTCTCTCTCTAGAATTTCTTCATTGTTATTTGGTGTTATAGATTGCTAGTATTCTACAATTGGTATCAAGAGCCATGGCGTGATTTGCTTAGTTCTTGTGTTTGTTTTTGTATGTTTCATTTTCTTTAGTAAACCGTAACAATTTTCTTTTGTTTTTCTTGTTTTCGAAGCTCTTTGATACACTAAAAGATCATTTACATAGGTAAATCTGATCTAGTATCCTTGGATATAGGTGTACATGCTTTGAATCAAAGAAAACATCAAATTTTTATGCATTTTTGTGTTCGAAAAGTCTTAGAAAGTACAATTCTTGATTTTAAATTTTTTGGCTTAAAAACCATAAAGTTTGCATTTTTAAGTACTTATGGATGTGATTCATACTATTTGTACAAGAAATTTTAGGTAAAAACGAATTCTCAAAACGTGAGTCTTTTTGAAATAATTATTTATGACAAATAAAATTTTAAATGTCGATGTTTGTTATGAAAACTCACAAAATAAAACGAATGCAACAAAATTATTTCTAAGGCATTTTTGAAAATATAAACGTCGATGCCTTACGTAGAATTCGCCGGTTCTTTGTAAACATCGCGTAATTTACGAATGTAAGCCCTAATTTTCCCGGTTAGTCGTGAGTTCATATCTCAACATAAAAATGAAAATTATAATTAATACTCGAGAAATAAATAACGATCTGAAATTGACGGATTGTCACAATTTATACGTGTAGTTTTCAACGGGCGAATTATACGTGTCGTTTTCAATAGGCAAATTATACGTTTTCTTTACAAGGAGGATTTATACGTTTTGTGAAGGCGATCTATACGTTTCTTTACAAGGACGATTTATACGTTTTTTTTATAAGGAGATTTATACATTCATTTACAAGGGCGATTTATACGTTGTTTCAAGGGAGAACTATACATGTTCATTAAGTGAATTATACGATTGTTCTTTGATTTGTAAAATCCCATGAAAACTTGATTTCCCGATTTTATCAAGAATTGTAAAATCCTGTATATTTCGACATACTCAACTTCATTAATCAAACCTCACTTTAACACAACAACCTTCAATCACTGTACGATCATCTTTATTCCATTTCTAAAATCTTTAAAAGATATCTTCAATGTGTTTGATAAAGATCTTCTAAATGAAATAACAGAAGTACAAACAGTTTTTAACCAAATGGAAGTGGTTGTTCACAAAGACCGTTAATTCTTGGAAAAGTCGAATGGAATTATACATGCAAAATAGAGAACACGGAAGAATGATACTTGAATCAGTTGAACATGGTCCTCTTATTTGGCCTACGGTTGAAGAGAACGGTATGATCAGAACAAAGAAATATGCTGAATTATCTGCTGCTGAAAAAATTCAAGCTGATTATGATATGAAGCTACAATATCATTTCTTAGGTCTTCCTGCTGATACTATTCACTTGTGAATCATTACAGAGTTGCTAAAGATTTATGGGAGAGAGTTCAGTTACTGATGCAAGGTACCTCTTTAACAAAGCAGGAAAGAGAGTGTAAGCTGTATGATGCATTTGATAAGTTTACTCACATCAAGGGGGAATCACTACACACGTATTACTTGAGATTTACTCAGCTGATTAACGATATGAACATCTACAAAATGAAAATGGAGAAATTTCAAGTTAATACCAAGTTCTTAAACAGTCTTCCACCTGAATGGAGTAAGTTTGTGACTGATGTCAAACTTGTTAAAGATTTGCATACTTCTAACTTTGATCAACTTCATGCATATCTTGAACAACACGAACTCCATGCAAATGAAGTCTGTATTATGCGTGAACGCAATCAAGATCCACTTGCATTCGTTGCAAATCAGCAGATGACACCACCTCACTTCAACACTTATCAGTCTTCTTACAACAATCCTCAACTTCAACAACAGTTTTCACCATCACAATATGGATCAATTCAACCCAATCAACAATACTCATCTCATTATCCATCACAAACTTAATTTAATCATTCATCTATTCCACCATCACATGCATTTCAGTCTTAAATGAATCATCAAACCTCAACTGTTCCACAAGTAATTCCACAAGTTGCTTAATTAAATCACTCAAGCTCTACACTAAAAAAAATACTTCTTATGACTGAGTCACCATTTGTAGACTCAGGTTTTGCTGTTCTTGTGTTTTCTCCTGGAGATGATCTGATTGCTTGTCTCAATAAAGCAATGGCTTTTCTAACGGTTGTAGCTTCTTCAAGGTTCCCTCCCCCCCCCCCCCCCCCCCACCCTACTACCATAATCAAACTCAGGAACTTCCTCTAATCAAGAAAACCAGCCACATATTAGATGCAGGGTTCCGCAACAAGTTCAGGGGAGACAAGGGCAAAATTATTCTGGTACTACGTATAAGGGCAATGCTACTAGTTCAAGGGGAAATACTCCAAGTGGACAGGCAAGAGTTGTTTGTTTAAATGCTACAACTACCAAGGTGAAGGGCATATGGCTAGGCATTGTACTCAGCCTAAGCGACCAAGGAATGCAGCATGGTATAAGGAGAAAGCAATGTTAGCAGAAGCTCAGGAAGCTGGACAAATATTAGATGAGGAGCAACTCGCATTTCTTGCAGATCCAGGAATTCCAGCAAGTCAAGCTCAAACAGTCATTCCTCACAATGCTGCTTTCCAGACTGAGGATCTCGATATTTGATTCTACTGTGATTGATCTCTCTCGACTGCACAAGCGGTTCTTATGGCCAACATTTCCAACTATGGTTCTGACGTTATCTCAGAGGTACCTAATTCTGAAACCTATCTGAATGATGTGGATAATCAAAGTGTGCATGCATTGCAGGATTTTAAACAATCACCAGTTATGGATTTTAACAGTTAAGAGATTCTAGTGATAGCAATATCATTTCCATATTCTCAATATTTGCAAGAAACACAACAGGCAACTATTCAATATTACTAATTTACAGGCACAACAAGATTCAATGATTTTATCTGTGATTGAACAAATGTCTGAACAAATGATTAATCATGTAAATAATTTGGAAAAGGCTAATAAGGAACAAAATAATGAATCAATAACCGTTGAGCTTGAGAGATATAAGGAAAGGGTCAAAAAATTTGAACAACATTTTAATATTGATTTAAGTAGTCATGAAAAAATGATTGATTCTCAAATGGATGATATGATTAGATAGAAACTTGCACATCAAGATACAAATTACTACTTGAGCAAAATCTTTCTAAACAAATCAAAGAAAAGGAATCTTTATTCAAAACTTTTATAGTTTTCAAAAATGAATCCAAAGAAAAAGAAAATAAATATTTGGAAAATGAAATTGATTTGGAAATGAAGATTAAGGAACTTGATAATATTGTTTATAAAGTGGGTCAATCTGCTCAAACAGTGCACATGTTTAAGCCACAAGCGTTTTATGATAATACACACAAACAAGCTATAGGTTATCAAAATCAATTTTATCTTAAGAAAGCTCAGCGGATAAAACCAACCTTGTATGATGGTGCTGTTATGTCTAAAACACATGTTGCTATGCCTGTGATTGATGATGAAGAAACATTGATTTTTATAGAAGAGAGTCGATCAAAAATGTTTGAAAAGTCAAAGGATCCTGAAGTTATTGCAAAGAAAATTTCTCATAAACCTATCGATTATGAAAAATTAAATAGCCTAACTGATGATTTTGGAAAACGTTTTTCTCCACAACAAGATTTTATCGGTTCTGAAACAAGCATTTTGGTTTCATACGCTCAATCCTACCATTGAACCTTCTTACACACCACCTGTCATAGTGGATGTTCCCAGTGAACTACCTAAGGTGAGTTTGGTGAATGCAAGCCTTAAAAAGCTTAAATTCCACCTCACCTAGTTTGACTCAGTGGTAAAGAAGAGGACAACACCTAGTGCTCTTGAAGAAGGTGAATGGGGGTTTGAACATACAAAAAACTAGTTTTCCAATGAAATTATTCCATTTCTAAAATCTTAAAAGACAACTTCAATGTGTTTGATAAAGATTTATAATGAAATAACGGAGTACAACAGTTTTTGATCAAATGGAAAACGTCTGTTCAACAGTTTCAGTGATAAAAAATGTTTGGAAATTGCTAAGAAATAAATTCTTTTGGAAAATGATCGACTCTTACAAAAAATCATGTCTCAAGATGTTCTGATAACTATGATGAATTATATGTCTCTGAATAATAATTATGTGAATATAGAAATGCTAAAGTGTGATTCGTGTGAAAGTGTTTTGAATTCTGATGTTTTATCGAGCTTTCCAAATCAAAACAAGCATATAATGATTTTTTGAAAAATTACTCACAACTTGAAAAATATTGTATTTCTCTCGAAGCATCAATGCAATTACAACAAGAAGTTTTTCAAAATGATGAATCTTGCGTTAATCAAAATGCTGTTGAAATTCAAGAATATTTTGAAATCAATGATTTGAAAGCTTGGCTACAAGATAAAGACAAGGCCATTTTTAAGTTGAAGGATACTATTAAATCTTTGAGAGAAAATACCAAGGAAGAGAACGTTAATCATGATAAATATAATCTTGAGCCCATAAATAAGGAACTGTAAAATAGTGTGGCAAAATTGCTTTCTGAGAACGAACATCTTTGTAATGAAATTAATCATGTGAAACAAGTTTTTAAAAATCAGTTTGACTCAATAAAACAGACACGTGTTTGTCATAAAGAACAATGTGACTCTTTAATTAACAAATTGAACTTAAAATCTGTGGAAAATGAGGATTTAAAAGCTCAAATTCAAGAAAAGGTTTCTATGATAACATCATCGAAAAACGATTTACGGAAATTAAAAGGGAAAGAAATTGTTGAAATGTTATACACACACCTTTTGTCACCACTATTGCTCCAGGCATGTTCAATCTTAATTTAGTACCGTTGCCTCCTAGGTTATTGTAAAATTGGGATGCTCACATAGACTATCTTAGACACACTCAAGAACAAGCTAATACTCTTTAGGAAATAGTCGAACAAGCTAAAGCAAAACAACCTTTAGATAGTGAGTTAGACTTTGCCTGTTAGTATGTCACAAGAATTCAGGAGTTGTTTGTATATTTTCAAGATACGTGCCCTAATGCGATAACACCTAGTCCTAAGAAGGTTGCTATCACACCCATGAACAAAGTCAAGAAAGTTAGGTTTGCTGAACCTCTCACATCCTCAAGCAACATTAAACAGGTAGAGTCTTCAAATACATTAGATTCTAACACACCTGTGTTGTCTTCTACAGGAGTGAAGTGTTCTACTAGTAATTGCGGATCAAAGCCTCCAGGCAATAAAAGGAATGATAGGATCTCGCAGACACCAAGTAGGAACAAGAAGAATAAAGTAGAAGCCCAACCTAGGAAAGTTAATAAAATGAATCGTGTTGTTAAACCTGTTTGTGATGTTGATGTTAAGCATTCACTGTCAAATGTGAATTCTAAAATTCTCTGTGCTACTTGTAATAAATCTATGTTTGATGGTGTTCATGATAAATGTCTTCTTGATCTTGTGCAAAATGGGAATAATCGTACTAAATCTGCTAAGAAACATAAAAAACAAAATATTTGGAAACCTACGGGTCATGTATTCACTGAAGTAGGATTTAAGTGGAAACCAACAGACAGAACCTTCACTATAGTTGGTAATTCGTTCCCTTTAAAAAGGTTCACCTCAACTAACATAATGTCTTCTAAAAAAACCACTTCCCACTCAACTAAAATACAAAAACCAGAGATTAAAGTCTATAGCAGGAAAACCAAAAATGTTAAAAACATAGGTTCGAGTAAAATAGCTAAGATTGTAGAATCTAAGAATGCTAACCACTCGGAACCCAATCAAACTTGGAGATCCAATGCAACAGATATTCAATCATCTTCTTCTCTTGTCATGACAGGTTGTCCAGATTGTACTCTGGTATCTGGACTCCGGATGTTCAAAACACATGACAGGGAATCACTCTCAGCTCTTTGTCAGTAAATTTCTGGGTACTGTTAGATTCGGGAACGACCAAATTACAAGGATTATGGGGTATGTGACTATCAGCTGGGAAACATTATTATCTCAAGGGTAATGGTATACTACGTTTGAGGGACTTGGACATAACTTGTTTTCTGTTGGTCCAATTTTGTGATAGGATCATTGAAGTGCATTTCGAATAAACCTCTCGTTTTATCGCAATTTAGAAGGTGTTGATCTACTTTTAGGGTCCCGAGACATAAATTTGTACACAATTTCTCTTAATGACATGCTTAAATCATCTCCAATCTGTCTTCTATCCAAAGTGTGAAAGACTAAGAGCTGGTTATGGCACCATTGATTATCTCATCTCAACTTTGGTACTTTGAACAAGCTAGCTAAATACGGTCTTGCACGAGGAATTCCTAAACTTAAATTTTAGAAAGATTATTTGTGTTCAGCACATGCATTAGGAAAAAGCAAAAAATCCTCTCATAAACCCAAAGCTGAAGACACTATAACCAAGAGAAACTATATCTTTTGCATATGGATTTGTGTGGCCCGATGCGTGTGGCTAGTATTAACGAGAAAAGGTATATCTTAGTGATAGGCGATGATTACTCAAGATTTACCTGGGTCAGATTTTTGAAGACAAAAGATGAAGCTGCTGCGACCATCATCAAATGTATTAAAAACATTCAAGTTTGTTTGAAAGCCACAATCTGGAATGTTTGAACAGATAATGGAACCGAATTTGTCAATCAGACACTTCGTGAATGGTATGAAAATATTGGCATCACGTATCAAACTTCTATAGCTCGCACTCCTCAGTAGAACGGTGTTGTCGAAGGCGAAATCAGGATTCTCTTATAGAAGCTGCTCGAACATGAGGATATTTTCTAAAGCTCTATTATTTCTCTGGGACAAAGCTATCAATACGGCTTATTACGCCCAAAACCGTTCTTTGATACGCATCCGATACAACAAAACTCCATATGAGCTTATGCAAGACAAGAAACTGGACTTATCATTCTTTCATGTCTTTGGTTCACTTTAATTATCCTCAATGACCAATGATGATTCTAGGTAAATTTTGTTGCAAAAGCAGACCATTGGGATTTTCATTTGGTTACGCGTTTCAAGAAGAAAGCGTTCAGAATCTACAACAAAAGGACCCGGATAATTACTGATACAATCAATGTAATGTTCGATGAGCTAACAACTTGGCTTCTAAACAATTCAGTTCAGGACTCGGGCTTCAAAGGATGATCCTGCTACATCTAGTATAGGACTTGGTTCAAATCATGTTTCTCAACAACCTTGCTTACCACCAATAAGAGATGATTGGGATCGGTTATTTCAACCAATGTTCGATGAATACTTTAATCCTCCAACAATTGATGTTCCTCCAGTTCAAGAAGCTACTGCTCCGCGAGCTGAAGTATTAGCTGATTCTCCTGTGTCAATTTCCATTAACCAGGATACTCCATCAACAAGTATTCCTTCATCAAAAGAACAAGAACATTCTCTAATCATTTCTCAAGGTTTTGAAGAATCACCAAAAACACCAACTTTTCATGATGATCCACTTAATGAATCTCCTAATGAAGACTCGACTTCTCAAGGATCATCATTGAATGTAAGACAAACCCACACTTCATTTGAACACCTTGGTAGATGGACTAAGGATCATCCAATAGCAAATGTAATCGGAGATCCTTCTCGCTCTGTATCTATAAGAAAGCAACTCGAAACTGATGCCATGTGGTGTTACTTTGATGCCTTCCTAACTTCTGTCGAACCCAAGAACTTCAAACAAGCAATGACCGAACCATCATGGATCAAAGCAATGCAAGAAGAAATTTATGAATTTGAAAGACTAGAAGTTTAGGAATTGGTGCCTTGTCCAGATAACGTGTTCTTGATCAAGCTAAAATAGATTTATAAAGTCAAGACAGATGAATTTGGCGGGGTACTAAAGAATAAGGCTAGGCTTGTTGCTCAAGGATTCAGGCAAGAAGAAGGAATCAACTTTGAGGAATCATTTGCACCGGTTGATAGAATAGAGGCCATTCGTATCTTCTTTAGTCTTATATACGCTCAAAATGAATATGACAATCTACCAATGGTTGTCAAACACGGCTTTCTTGAATGAGCGAGCTCAACTATGAGGTCAAAGTTTTGCAACCAGTTGGATTTGTTGATCAGGACAACCCATCGCATGTGTACAAGCTCAAAAAGGCTCTTTACGGTCTTAAACAAGCACCATGTATATGGTATGATATGCTGTCAAGCTTCCTTATCTGTCAACAATTTTCCAAAGGTGCAGTTGATCCAACACTCTTTACACGGCATGCTGGAAATGACATATTACTGGTATAAATTTATGTTGACGATATAATATTTGCTTCCACTAATACTGCCATGTGCAATGAGTTTGCTAATCAGATGACCACTAAGTTCAAGATGTCAATGATGGGGCAAATGTCATTTTTCTAGGATTACAGATTTCTCAAAGTCCTAGAGGCATCTTTATAAACCAATCTAAATACGCTTATGAAATTGTTAAAAAATATGGTTTGCATTCTACTAATTCTGTCGACACACCCATGATTGAAAATAAGAAACTGGATGAAGATCTACAGGGGAAACAAATTGATGCTAGACTTTACCGTGGCATGATTGGATCCTTAATGTATCTTACATCCAGTAGACCTGACCTTAATCATTCTGTCTGCTTATGTGCCCGGTATAAGGCTAAGCCTACCGAAAAGCACTTATAAGCGATGAAAAGGATCTTTTGATACCTAAACGGAACAATTAACATGGGTCTATGGTACTTCAAGGATACCGATATGTCCGTAAAGCTTTTGTGCATATGCCGATTCATTGCGAGTGTCAGGGATCAGAGTAAGTTTTCCTCTCCTGTATTCCTTTGGATGCGCGCTGTTCTTTAGGTGACTATGTTGTGAGTGTGGCGGCTAATAGATTCATTAGAGCAATCTGCCTGATAGAGGTCATAGGCGTAGTGATACAGGGTAGGGGGGGGGCGTCTTTTGCGGGGGTTGAGTGCTATGCGAATTGTATGTTGCGGTCAAGTGCATTGTTGATCTCCTTCGAGTCGGCGTGTTCATTAGTGAGTGGGGGGGTGCTGCTTCTATGTTCAACTTCAAGAGCTAAGCACATCGATGTTCGCTACCATTTCATAAAGGATCAAGTGGAGAATGGAATCGTGGAGCTATACTTTGTCCGGACTGAATACCAACTGGCTGACATCTTTACTAAACCGTTGCCTCGAGAGAGATTTAACTTCTTAATCGATAAGCTTGGTATGAAAAGCATGTATCCAGAAATGTTGAAATGTATGGCAGAGGAAATGAACGAGTGATGGTGGTAACTCATATCCTGTATATATGTATATATGAAAACATAAAAATTCAAAAAAGATTTTCCTTTTATAAAATTTTACAAAAACAAAAAAAAATCAAAAAAATATAAAAATATGTATCTCTGGCATGTCTTTTGAAAATCGATAACATTTACGGCCTTAGAAATGCCATTTAATAATGATACGAGGCTGTAAATGAAGTTTGAGCAGAAGTTTCAAAAAGCTTTCAAAACATGCCAAAATGGCTTGCTATTATTTCCGATAGTAACCCGGTCATCATCTTCAAGGAAAGTATGTCGTCAAAAAGACAACTTGACCTCTCAATGGGAATTTATTCTCGGGCATGGTCTACTTTATGACCATGCAAAGGCTTGTGATTACTTTGTATCACAACCCATGCTTCTTATATTCCATAAGTGTACGTGTCAGTGTGCTTATGTGTCAAAATAAGAGAAACCTTATTTTCTTGGGTGTTGATTTTCAAAACATACAATAATCATCTTTCAGATTCAACAGATCATCATTTTTCTAAGACAATTTTAAACCATCAAATAATGACTACAACTCTTTCAATAGAAAATGGGTCATTATTTGAGAAGAAGAAACTATCAAAATCATCTTCTTCATAATTAATAAGGTGTCAATCGGAAAAGGTTTTAATGGTGTCGGGTGAATAATTAAAGGGGAGTTGATAAATGTTAACTTAATAGGGATTTAAATGATACATGTTTAATTTGTAGGGGTATTAATGCAAAATGTGAGACTTTGTTTTGTTTACTAAACCTTAGGGACTAGTTTTGCCTTTTGCTAAACTTGAGTTTGCCTTAGGATAAGTTTTTAAGAAAATTTGAAGAGCTTATTATAACACCTCCATTTTGACAAATATAGCAGCGGAAGCTAATCTGGGGTATTACTTCATAGTACAACAGTCATAATCATAGAAAATGACTCATAAAGAGACGTTTTTGGAAAATTTAGTTATCATTCATTTATTCATCAGAGTTTTACAAAAAGAGAGATCCCAAAATCTAAAAACATAAAGTTTGAATGATAACAGTTTAGCCATCTTCAAGTCCGTGCCACTCCGTGCCATGTGATGCTCAATTACCTGAGATAAACATGCTAAAAAGATCAACACAATGGTTGAGTGAAATTCATAGGTTTATGGTAAATAGTTTGAATACAAGTTATCATAAATAGTGGGTTACGTTGTTATACACCCATAAGTGTAATAATTGCAATGAGTACAATTATTATAGAAAACAGTATTATTGCCTTAAGCTCATGACACCGAGACCTTGAGATAATCAATAATCACAAGAAGTTTCCCCAACGGGTGCCTTTGCCAAACACCCGCATAGTGATTCAAATGAAGTGCGTTTGGTTACCAGAAAGTATAGGTACACCAACGGGGAAGTTCAGTCCCAAATAGATCTATTCACAGCATTCGCGCTTACTCCGAAAAGTAATTAACGGTTCATGATAGTGGGGTCTTAATGGCAAAAGTAAGGACTTAGGCAATAATATATCAGGATAGCATACAGTTGGAAAAACACTCGTATTCATGGTTTATAGCATGTATCCCCCTCGCGGGTTTATGAAACATTTGAAGATTTAAAATGCAAGGCTATAAACCACCTTATCCAGGAAATCTGATTTGTTGGCAAAAGTCTATCAAGTGAAAAGTAACGGATTCGTCATACGCCTAGGGTAATATGTCAAGTCTTTCTGTGATGGTTTTAAGTTTCAAAACTTTTATAAGTTTAAAGTTATTATCTTTGATTTTATTAATTTATGTGATAATTTGTATCACTGTTCAGGCTATCATAATCCCAGAGGCATGTCATATCGTTTGAGGAGTCAGGGCACTTTAAATCGTAAACCCAGCAAACTCGTCAAAACAAATACCCAATGGAATCCCTCTCACATGATATTCCATAGTAGAGTGATTCGTAATAAGTTTTAAGTTTCTCAAAAGCTAGTTGATGCATTAAGTTACGTTAATTAAATTCATATATAACGTAATTATTTTTATAATGCGGCGGGGGGGGAGGGGGTCGATCGTGATTAATAACGTAAATGTGTCAGGTTTTAATAAAATCGAGTCTTTATAATATTCTATATTTATTTTTTATTTAAAATATGATTATTTTATATTTTTAAGAATACAAAAATGGCAATATATACCCTTGGTTTATAAACATTTACATGTTTAGTCTTTTATATATAATGTATATATAATTTAAACCTTTAACTTTGAAACTTGGCAAGATAGGTCCTTATAATTATAACTTTAGGAATATGACATGATTAACCCTTGTACTTGTTAATTTCTAAATAGTTATGATATATACCCCTTACATGGTAAATGTATTTTATCAAATCAAGTCCAAAAAGTCATGCAAGCTTATTTTAGTGTTCTAAATAATATTTTCAGGTTATGGCTTATTAGAATAAGCTAAAATAAGATGTTTAAACGTAATAAAAGTTTAGAAAAAGGATTCGTTAGCTAGAAAATCAAAACGGGTCGGTTTTAGGGTTTTAATAAAAAACGCATGGGTTTGTGGTTCAAGTGATCAAACAAGAGTTTATATAGGATCTAAAGAAGCTTATTAAAGTTTTAAAATAGAACATGAGCTTATTGAACAAGATATAAGCTTACTTGAGCTCAAAATGGGTCAAATGAGGGTTTTTGGGTTCGCACGCCTAGTAACGACTTCAAGGGCTTCTTTCTCTTGGTTCTTGGTTTCAATTCTGATCTTGGGGATTCTATTGATCCTCTTTGGTCTAGTTTAGAACTCCATTTATGTTTGTGATGAAGAATTGAGGTGTGTTTGAAAGAGTGTGTATGTTTCAGTTTATATAGGCCTCGAATGGGCTTGGTGCCCAAGTTTTGGTGTTTGATTAGTGTCCTAACTAGTTAAGGTGACTAATGGAGGCTATATGGTGATTCTTATAAGCTAGGAAGATAGCTATGAATGGTAGAGGGTGGTGGAAGGTCACAGCTAACCAAGGAGGTGACAAACCACCTTGGTGCCTAAGTTGGTGACATGGTGATGATGGTGGTGTAAGGGAAGTGCTGGGTGGTTGCTTAGTTTAAAAGGGGGGGGAAAAAATAATTGGTCCCCCCCCCCCCCCCTTTGGTGGATCATGGTGATGAAATAGTGGTGCTTAAGGTGCTTGTTTAAGATTTAGGGGCGTTTGGATCATGGTTTTAAGATTTAGGGTTTTCGGGTAGAAATAGGTTTATGATTAAGGTTTAGGGTTTTGGATTAAGAATAAGTTTAGGTTTAGGATTAAGGTTTAGTGTTAGGATTAGGTTTTAGGATTAAGGTTTAGGGTTTAAGATTAAGGTTTAGTATTAGTATTAGGGTTTAGGATTATGGTTTAGGTTTTAGGATTAAGGTTTAGGATTAAAATGAAATTAGGGTTTTAGGATTTTAGATTAGGGTTTAGGTTTTCAGATTAGGGTTTTAAGATGATTTAGGGTTTAGGTTTAATTTTTAGAAGTTGTGCATTAAGTGTTTGTATGTTGTGTTTAAAAGGTGGTAAGAAACTACAATGAATTTGGAGAAAAATGGCAAAGTTTGAATTTTTGCTTCATGGATTTGTACATTGAGCTTAAATGACTTGTACATTGACTTGGAGGGAAATTATATTTCAAATGTATGGAATTATAACTTATACATGTTTTTCGAAGGCTTGGACATTCATTTTTAGTATACATATTTAAATTTAATTACGGTTTTCATATAAATGTTAAGGATAAAGTCCTATTTTGATATAACATTGTAAATGGTACGTTAAATGGATAATGTACTTTGGTTAATAATGAATTTATGTATAGACTTGACATATTAGTATGATTTACATGATATAAATCTTAGTTAGAATTGGCATAGTTAGGTGGTAGAGATGCAAGTTACCGTTGAATAATGAGATAAAGCAAAAATTTCCGGTATTGTATGTTTAGTATATATAATTGCTGGATTATTTACAGTGCATCTAATTTAATAGATGGATAAATATAGTGATGAAAATTATGGGTTGTTATAGTCTCCCTCCCTTAAAAGAAATCTCGTCCCGAGATTTAGTTGGATGCCGGAGTGATGTTTGAAAACAAATGTGGATACTTGGCACGAATTTGATCTTCGCGTTCCCACATAAATTTTGGTCCTCTTTTAGAGTTCCATCTTACTTTGATTATAGGAATACGACTTTGTCTTAGTTGCTTGACTTCTCGATCCATGATCTCTACTGGTTCTTCCACAAATTTGAGTTTGTCATCGAGTCAAAGCTCTTTCATTGGAATGACAAAGGATTCGTTAGATAATCATTTCTTTAGATTAGAAACATGGAATGTACTGTGGACATTACTGAGCTCTTCAGGAAGCTCAAGTTTATATGTCACTGTGCCAATCCGTTCAAGGATTTTGAAAGGTCCAATGTATTAGGGATTAAGCTTTCCTCATTTTCCGAATCGGATGACACCTTTACGAGGTGACACTTTTAACATAACACGATATCCAACCTGAAATTCTAAAGGCTTTCGCCTTACATTGGCGTAACTTCTTTGCCGATCTCTTGCAGCTTGCAAGCGTTGTCGAATTTGTACTATCTTTTCAGTGGTTTCATGGATTATTTCTGGTCCCGTGAGTTGAACATCTCCAACTTCGGCCTAGCAAACAAGTGATCTGCACTTTCGACCATAAAGTGCCTTGAATGGTGCTGCCTTAATACTGGCATGGTAACTGTTATTGTAGGAAAATTCTACCAATGGTAAGTGTCTTTCCCATCCTTTTACAAAATCTGTAACACAGGCTCGAAGCATGTCTTCGAGTGTTTAGATGGTTCTTTCACTTTGTCCATCAGTTCCTGGATGATATGTCGTACTCGTGTCTAATTGAGTACCCAAAGCATTCTGCAATGACTGCCAGAATCTGGATGTGAAATGACTGTTACAATCCAAGATGATAGATATTGGCACTCCATGCTGGGAGACTATTTCTTTGATGTTACACCTTGTAAGGGTTTCCATACTGTCTGTCTCTCGGGTAGGGATGAAATGTGCGGATTTAGTAAGGCGATCAACAATAACCTAGATTGTGTCATGTCCGTTTGAGATTTTGGGTAGTTTTGTGATGAAATCCATTGTTATTCTCTCCCACTTCCACATAGGAATCTCTTGTTGTACCAGTAAAGCAGATGGCTTTTGAATTTTAGCTTTAACTCTAGGAGATGTTAAACATTGCCACTTACTCAGCGGATGATTGTTTCATGTTAGGCCACCCAATAGGTTTCTTTAGGATTACTGATACATTTTATGTCAGAAAACCGGGTGATGGATTCTTCAATTTATGGGACTCATGGATGACCAGGTCTCTCAGATTACCAGAGAGTGGTAACCAGCTTCGGTTTTTAATACAACGAGTTCCATCAGGACGTATTTCAAATGCTTTATCCATTCCTCATAAGTTTTCAGCCTTGATGTTTTCTTCTTTGAGTGCTTCAGTTTGAGCTTTGAGAATTTGTGATGGTAATTTTGGATGAATGGTCATAACTAATGATCTAACTCGGAGTGGTTTGATTCGTTCCTTCCGGCTTAAGGCATCTGCTATGACATTTGCCTTTCCAGGATGGTAGCAAATTTCACAATCATAATCTGCAAGCAATTCTAGCCAACGGCGTTGTCTCATGTTCAACTCTTTCTGATCAAGGATATGCTGAAGACTTTTATGATCAGTGAACACAACACATTTGGTGCCATACAGATAGTGTCTCCAAATTTTAAGAGCGAACACTACTGCTCCTAATTCGAGATCATGAGTGGTATAGTTTTCTTCATTAGGCTTAAGTTGTCAGGATGCATATGCAATAACCTTCTCTCTTTGCATTAACACCGCTCCCAGACCTTGATGGGATGCATCACAGTAAACAACAAAATCATCATTTCCTTCTGGTAATGCTAAGATTGGAGCTTCACATAGCTTTTGTTTTAGCAGTTGGAAGGCTGACTCTTGGTTTTCTCCCCAAATATACTTCTTGTTTTTCTGGGTTAATTTAGTCAAAGACTTTGCAATCTTTGAGAAATCTTTGATAAATCTCCGATAATAGCCGGCAAGTCCTAAGAATTGACGTATTTCTGTGGGTGTAGTAGGAGATGTCCAATTCTTAACTGCTTCAATCTTGGCGGGGTCAACATGAAGTCCTTGACTATCAATTAAGTGTCTAAGAAATTACACGATACGAATCCAGAAATCACACTTGGAGAACTTGGCATACAACTTCTCTTTCTTGAGTAATTCTAGGATTATTCTCAAATGATTTGCGTGCTCTTCTTTGTTACGGGAGTAGATAAGAATATCATCGATGAATACTATCACAAATTTATCCAAGTATGGTTTACACACACGATTCATGAGATCCATGAATACAGCAGGCGCGTTAGTTAAACCAAATGGCATCACTTGAAATTCATAATGTCCGTATCTTGTTCTGAAAGCAGTCTTAGGAATATCTTCATCCCTTACTCTTAGTTGATGATAGCCTGATCTTAAGTCAATCTTCGAGTAGACACTCGAACCTTGAAGTTGGTCAAATAAGTCATCAATCCTGGGTAATGGGTAACGATTCTTTACGGTAAGTTTATTTAACTCCCGGTAATCGATACACATTCTGAAAGATCTGTCTTTCTTTTGACAAACAAGACAGGAGCTCCCCAAGGCGAAGTACTTGGTCGGATAAAACCTCGATCTGATAACTCTTGAAGTTGGTTAGATAGTTCCTGCATTTCTGAAGGAGCTAATCTATAAGGTGCTCGGGCTACAGGTGTTGTTCCTGGAATTAGATCGATTTGGAATTCTACTTGGCGAACGGGAGGAAGGCCAGGTAGATCTTCAGGAAAAACTTCTAGGAATTCTCTGACTACTGGGATATCTTCTAGTCTTTTCTCGTCTGACTTCTTTTCCATTACTTGGATTACGAAAACTTGACAACCTCAGGATATATATCTTTCGGTTTTTATACAAGATATGAGATTTAGTCGGGTTTTACTTTGGTCACCTCGAATGATCAAAGTTTCACCTTTGATTGGGATGTGGATGACTTTCTCGTCACAGATAATTCTAGCATGATACTTGGATAACCAATCCATACCAATGACGACGTCAAAACTACCGAGTTTGATTGGCATAAGATCAATTTCGAAAGGTTGGTTTAACAAAGTCAGAGTTGCACCCTGAATAACGGTGTTTGTGCTTACTAGATTTTCGTCAGCCATTTCGATATTGTAAAAGGTATCTATTGTAATGGGTGGAATATTTAGCATAGAGGCAAGAGATATGGATACGAAACTTTTATCGACTCCAGAATCAAATAATACTCTAGCTAGATGTTGGTTTAGAAGGAACATACCCATGACTACGTTCGGGTCTTGGTGAGCATTCCTATCCCTCAACATGTAGGCTCTTCCCTGGGCATTGTTGTTGGTGGTCTTTCGGCACTGATTTGCATAATGCCCTTTCTCTCCACAGGCATGACAAGTAACTGTCACTGGTAGCAGATTACTTCCAGTGGCTGGCCCTTTGTTTTTGTAGTTCTTAGTCAGATGGCCCACCTTGTTACAAGTATTACACTTAATAGTGCAAGGTCCTGTGTGATGCAGAGTGCATTTCTTACACAAGGGACGGTTTCCAATATACCCATTGTTTTCAGTTGGAGTGACAACATAAGACCTGAAGGTTTCCTGTCTTCTGTTCTATTGTGGTTGGTGATTATTGTAGCGGTTGTTGGTGTTGGTGTTACGGTAGTTGTTGTTATTATCGTTGCGGTAGTTGTTGTTGTTGAAAGTTCTTCTGTCGTCAAACTTTCGTTTGTGATCACTTGATACTTGCACCGGAGTGTGCTTTGTTACCTGATCCATTAGCCTCTGGGCTATGTTAATGGCTTCCTCTAGAGTTTGAGGTTTAGAGGCGGTAACATTCCCTTCAATACTTTGAGGCAATCCCCCGATGAAAACTTCCATCATTTTCTTAGAATCTGGCACCATAGTGGGACATAAGGTTGCCAATTCCTGGAATCTTCTCACATATGTCTTGAGATCATTCCCCTTCACAGTCAGATGGTAAAATTCGTCTTCCATCTTCTGGACTTCAGTTCGGGGACAGTACTTCTTTATCAAAAGCTTCTTGAATTCAACCCAGGTAATCTTGTAAGCTTCTTTTATCCCAATAGGTTGGGCAAAAGAATTCCACCAGGATAGAGCTTCTTCAGTTAAAGTACCAGTAGCAAACTTGTACAGTTGCTATGGGAAAATACTGATTCAGTTCACTCAAACCAGTGGATAAGTCCAACAGCGCCTTCCGTACCTTTGAAGTTGATAGGTTGGCAGCTCATGAACTCTTTGTAGCTACACTTTCTTGCTACATGAGCTTCTCTTTCTTTCTCTTGGTTCTCTTGGTGTATTATTAGTATTTGCCATGTTAACGGCTTGTACTTCCAGAGCTGCGATAACACTGTCAGCAACTAGTTTCCTGATGGCAGCCTGAGTCATGGCTGGTGCTTCAAATGTTGACATCCTTTAGCGGCATTCCTACAACATAAGATAACACGTAATAAGAATGATATCACAAGTCTTAAAATGATTAAAGTTCAAAAATAAACATTGTCACAATAGTGGTATTGAAATCATAGATAATTCATATCAAATAAGTATCTATGATTATTAGAATCATGGTATGATTCATAACGATGGAGACGGAGATGATGATATAAGAGAAGTTGTTTTAGGATGGATATATCGGTATTATGAAACAACAAGGTATAACAGGATTGCCATTGTATTATATCATGAACAACTTGCCTTTGTACTGTACATAGTCAAAATTTGACAAGTGTTGTTATTTATACCACACATCCTGTGGCTAGGTTAAAAGCTATAACTAGTATCTAATCTAGTAGTTCGATGGTCCTTTCTGGCTGTTCTTGAGTTCATAGATTGCATTCAGAAGACTTTCCTTGTCTGCTTGGTGATGGACTTGGATTTCTTCGATGATTTGTTCTAGATTAGCAATCCTGAAGCGAGCCAGAGCAATCTTGTTGTTATTTCCCATTTGCTTTCTTTGAAGTTTAGCAATTCGAGCATGAGCCTTTTGGAGTTCAGCTTCCAGATTGTCAAAATCTTGTTGTATGATCACCCGACCTTTTCCAAGACCTTCTATTTTGTCTTCTATGTGCTCAATGCGGTCGAGAGAGAGTTCATCCAGGTGATTCAGAATTTCCTCAATTTGCTCCTCGTGATGTTCCAGACTTGTCTTACGAGAGCTTTCTCCCATCTCAAATTCTTAAGGTAGGGCAGAAGTAGAGGAGAATGATTGGTTATGGCCTTGTTTCTTAGGTGACAATAATTCCTCCGAAAGAAAGAATTCTTGAGGATTAAACATTGGAGATAGCATTGTAGATGGAGGCACAATAGTTGGTGGTGGGATAGGTGATTCTTTAGCATAATGTGCATGCATGACCTTCATATAGGGGTTATCATGAAAAAGTGAAAGAGTTGGTGAAACTATTGGAACTACACCAAATGAGTTATTTGAAGAGCTAGAATAAAAATTTTCCAGGTGAAGCTGGGACATAGTCTGGGGAAGCCGGGATATAGTCTAGAAAGTTAGAGGAAAAAGCATCCTCAATATCAGAAGTAGGATGGTTGGGAGAAGACATCACTCTGTTAACAACCCAGTGGTAAATAACATAAGTTATTTATATAATAGTATAATAGTTATGTATCTTTACATACTATTCCGGAAGATGTAGTGGCACGAGACTTATCTTGGAGTGGAAAATAAAAAGTGTTATAGTTAAGGTTTATACCTTGTTCACCTATACCGTGGCTCTGCATACCAATCTATAACACCTCTATTTTTTTGACATATAGCAGCGGAAGCTAATCTGGGGTATTAATTCATAGTTCTTATCACTTTACATCCTATCATTTTCAGGTGGTCACATTACTCACACATCCCTTTCCTCCTCTAACATAACTTTAGAAAACTAACTCCATCATTTCATAGTCCTTCATGAACTAAGCATAGTTGATCAGGCTATGCGTAATTTAAGAAAATACCATGAACTGCTCGGGCTAGTTGACTTCCGCTATGTTTGAGGTTTTACTAAAAACATACTTCACTTTGTTTATAGTTACGTTTTTAGTGTATTTTATAAAAACCGGCATTCTTTATAACCTTGGCTCTGATACCAATCTGTCACACCCCGTCAGTGGCACAAACACGGGATGCGACGATACCGTTCATCGTACAAGATACAAGATCATACACTTTACAATTTACAAGAATAAAATTTAGGTTTACATTAAATTTTACAAGTTAAGACTTGACAAAATTGAATAATCAAAACCCATCTCGACCTAGTCCCCTTGGGTTACGTCTTTGCTCTTGCAACACCATTCATATACCTTTAATTGACACACTTGAAAATGATACTCGAAAACGTCAGCAATAATGTTGGTGAGCTCGTAGGTTTGACCTTAAACCCAAAAGTTGTGCCAATATTTCAAATCAGTGGACAATAGTGCCATACGACAGTATATATATATGCAATCAAACCATATCATCCCTGCTAATTAATCACCATATGTCACTTACGCACCTAAAGGACATACCAGCTGGAGCACTAAATTAGGGCAGGACCACACATAAACTAAGGTAGGCGTACCCATCTGCTCCAATAATCACAAAAATACTAGGTAGGTGTACCCATCCGATCCAAACAATTATACAAATACTAGGATAGGCGTACCCCTCTGATCCAAACAATCTTGCAACACATAATATTCACATAGCAGTAATAAGCACATATCTTGTCTCAAAAACATTTTGAACAGTTCAATTCAAAACAGTTCAAAACATATTTGAGTATCATTTTCCCCCAACAGAAAATAGTAAAAATGGGGCTACGAGAATTCACCTCAATAGCAAAATGCAAATAGCACAAAACTCAATCTCTAAGTATAAATAATCTCAACGCAAGCGCACAGCAGTACCACCTAATCAATTACGACACCTTATTAATATTTGTACAAAGTTGCCTTATTGTACAAGTGTTCGTCTTTACACACACCAAGATTCTCAATACCGTTATCTTATAACGAACCCGTTATCTTTACCAAAACCGTTATCTTTACCAAAACCGTTATCTCATAACAAAACCGTTATCTTTACCAAAACCATTATCACATAGTATGGTTTTGTGGTAATTACGCAAAATGACTCAACACTTGGGCTAAGTGTGACATAAATACAATTTACTCAAGAGTCGAAAAAGAAATGAGCAAAAACTCGAGAGTCGAAAATAAATAAATCCACATTTTCGTAATCGCCGATACATACATATATATATATATATACATACATATATATATATATATATATATATGTATGTATATATGTATATATATATATATAAGTATCGAATAATTCAAATAAAATAATAATATTTTATTATTATTTTCGTCTTATTATCGGGCTAACGGGGTAATTACAACGTCTTGTTATTTTAATATGTCCATGTCTAATAACTTTTACCTCGACACTTAATCTAAAAAAATCATCGTTTATTCCTTTAAGTCAAATCGACACAAACATTTACAAATGTTAAATATTTAAGAAATGCTTCGAGAAAATATATCTTTTGTCTTTTAGTTAATTTTAAATAAAATAATATTTTATTATTAAACTCTTGAAAATTTACCCCTTTTAAGTAAAGTTTCTAAGTATAAACTTCTTTCGAAAATTTGGCATGACCCGTACGTCTATATGACGTTTTCCAAGGTTTTGAACCTTAATCCCAAACACTTTTCACGAACTCAACATTTTCCGACAAAACAACAAAATCAACACGTCTTATCCAACCGTAGTAAAATAATCCAATTTCATTTGGCAAGTCCAACAAAATCCCTCTTAGTCCAAACCAAAACTATTAGTCTATTTACAAGTCCACTAATCCATTTACTTGTTATTAGGCCTTATGGCCCATTAAGGTCTTAAGTACTTAGCCCGATAGCAAAACTTAGTCCATACCTTTTTACATAAGTCCAAAATATAACCCAAAACCCAATGGGTCTCAAGCCCATTAAGCCGAACCAACATTAGCCAAAACCAATTAGCTATAAGCTCAAAATATATAAGTCAAAACCGAATAAGCCAAAGCCAAAGATATAAGTCAAAACCATAAGCTATAAGCCAAAAATACAAGTCGAAAATCAATAAGCCATAAGCTCATTATATAAACCGAAACCAAATAAGCTATAATCTTATTATATAATCCGAAACCAAATAAGCTATATCCTAGCATCTTAATAAGCAACACTCGATACAAGCCCCAAAATAAGCACTTTAACAAAAGAAAAATTACCACAACAACCAAAATATTCAAACTTTAAATCCTTGTTCCTTTTTTTCTAACCGACACACGCAACACCCTTTTTTTACATTTTTGTTTCTAAGTTTCAATTTTTTTTAACGATCAACTTGTATAACTAGTGTTTAGACATCACCACAAGCATAAAAGTACAACTTTAAATTAAAGTTTTTGATAAACTTACTTGTTTGGATGGACTTTGATTCGGTTTTGACGCGAATAAAATGAACTCGAATACCTTTTATATAACCCGCGTCTACTAACTATCAACCCACTATCTATTCTTAACCCGTGATCTTGGAAAAATCTTCACAATCTTTGTTTCTTGCTTCTTTGTGGCTCGTCCGATTATAGAGAGAGATAATTTTTTTTGTTTATTTTGAAAATGAGTGAATGAATCAAATGGTTGAGGTGGTGGTGGTTATAAGAGTACTAGTGAGACATATTAGCTTAAAAATAGCCATCTTGTCCCTCTTTGCTTCCTTGACTAAAAATGGATCCTAGGGAGGGTCTCGGGTTTATCTTTTCGTGTCGGGATCACTTAAAAGCTCAACTTTTATCTATTTAAAACGTCAACCGAACTTAGTTAGTATTTTTATTGCATCAAAAATCACTTTTCCATAAATCTAGGTTATTTACACGACACCTATCACATTAAATTGCTAATAAAATTCATTTTGAGCCGTTGCCGGCCGACTTTGGACCGAAAACATGGTTTTTTGACAAAACTCAACCAAACATTGATCATTCATTTTAAAATCACTTCAAACCACAAAATAGGATTTGACAACTTCTATTTGACCGAAATTTCATTTTCTTACGACCGTTACTGTCTTTTACCGAATTTAACGAAAACAACCGTTTTCTGATAACTTTCAAATCTCATACCCATGATTTATGTTTTAAACCAACGTTATTTTATCATTATGAATTTCTTAAATAAATAAACCCATTAACACATTCCCAAATTCATTAAATCTCCACTCTTAAATAAACTGTCGTGCCGATACGCACTGCGTGACGATTTTTTGCTAGACGGGGGAAAAATTCCCGAAAAGTACTAAAAACCTCAAAACCACTCTAAAACAGAAAAATGAATCAAAAGTGATTCACTTACGAACTCAAAACTCCATCAAACTCCCAGTTAAACCGTAACCATTTTATGCAAAATAGTCAACTAAAGTCAACTTCTCAGCTTTCATCAGAAAAACTAACAAGATCGAAAGATTTCAAAATACGAAATTATAATATTCTATAATACTTAACCCTGGGCAAATTACCGGTTATCACAATAGGTTATTAGACTAGTTCTTGGGATATTTGGGATAAATCACTATGACCTGGTTGCCCTACCTTCGTGACTTTCGGGGGATTCGGGATCGCAGGAATTATAGGGCATACTAAAGATATCTATTCAGGTCTGTTGACTTTAGAAACCACTAATAAAACAAGAATCAGACATTGCACTTGATATCAAGATAATTAAACTCAGGATATTTAATTAGTTAAATGGGTTCATCTTCTTAGTAGTTTTACACAATACCATTTCCATTGATTGATAAAACCCACTTTAATTCTTCTCATCTATTCTCTTACAATTTAATTATTCAAAAAACTTTTAAACGTGAAAACCATTTAACTCAAATTTAAACCGTCCTTTAGCTCTTGGGACGACCTCGGATTTACCATAACTACACTACTCACGATCGGGTTCTCTGCCCGTTAGTGCGTTTGTAAAGGTGAAGCGAGTTTTATAAATTTAAAACTTGGTAATTAATTATTTAAAAGAAAATACGCATCAAGTTTTTGGCGCCGTTGCCGGGAACTAATTAGGTTTTAAGTTTGAGTTTTGTATATATTTTATTTCAGTACATTTACTGTATTGTAAGAGCACAATCTACTCGTATCTTGTGTTTAATTTTCAAGAATCATGGAAATGGAGCCTGATACTGAGAACATGATGCTTGACGAGTACCATGAGTATGAAGCTGAAAAAGAAAGGCGATTATGGGATAATGTCTGATCCAAAATTAGTCCAACAAGGTATAAAGGGGCGAAATTTAACTCTTCTCACCGTGACAAGAGTGTAACTTTTGATTTTCCGCACTACTATGAGGACACACTGCTCAAAAAATATCACGCGTTACCTCCCCTACTTTCTTGTTTCTGACCCTCCCTACCACATAACGAACGTGGTTATGAATCTCCGAATGCGAGCAATAAAGTGGACATTGATAACATGACAATAACAAAATATAATCTATACATTGCTAGACAAAATAAAAATCCACTAAATGATCACTCTTGTAGTTTCACACTTCAGTGTTTCACTCAACCACCAAACACACCTAACACCCTTGTGGATAAGAAGGATTCCGATTTTGATGAGATCTTAGATGATTTATTAAAAACTTAAGGCGGATGGGGCAAGAGAAAGTTCAGAATGGGTGTGACATTGACACATCCAGGGATAGGAACCATGAAAGCGGTAATCATCTTAACTTTCTTATTTTTTTTTGTTACTAATGAATTTTCTAGTATTTATGAACATGATGTTGACTTAGAGAAAGAGGAGGCTCAGGTGGAAGATGATGATGGGGACACTTATGATATTTGGGATATTACGGTCAAGGACGTTGAACGGATTAAGCAATTTTTTAACATCCTTGATGAAACAGACGAATTAATACAACCTTTGATCCCGCAACCCATTCACATCACACCACCTATTGATGATTATGTAGCACCGACTACAAAATCAATTTTGAATGAACTTTTAGAAGACAAGATCTTGAATGTTACCATGGTTGATAAGGAGGCTAATTTTAATCCTACTAAGGATATAAGGAACTTGAAAGATTTCTCACTAATGAACCTCAGTCACATTTTACAGAAATACAGGTGCATTCAGTTATCGCTAAACTCGAGCCTTTCATTCATACTCAACCAATGAATCCATTACACGAAATATTTGAATCATATAAGTCATCAACCAAATCGTATAAGGTAGATAGATAAATAAAGTCTCCTTCCAGGTATGGTCTTAAATCAACATTTCCCTACCCCATAGCAAATTTACACTCGGTTGGTGTTTATTGCTACTTCCACCCACACTTGATCCCAAGTGAGGGGATGAACACCCTATTACCTGGTAAATAAGGGTGGAGTCAAGCTAGTGACTCGAACAAAAACAAGTGCTTCATGGTAGGCACCCCATGCCTATATTTTACTTTATGTTTTGTCTTGTTTCATTTCATTCCTGCAGATTAGTATGGTTTGTATGTTTCCTACTTGGTTTTGCAGGGGTCTAACAGCAAGGGGATGGAATTCGAGGTCTCCTAGACTCGTTTTATATGGTTAATTGTTTGGTGATATACAATAGGTTACGACGTAACTCTTATAGTTACGATGTAATCAATGTTGTGATGGTGTAATGCTTTCTATGATTATGCCATAACTTTATCTAATAAAATTTTCAAGAATTGGCAACCAAATCATTATGGCGTAACTCATGCCATGGTTACGCCGTAATCCCTTCCTGCAACCATTACATTGTTTGAATTTTTTACAAACCCGTGTATATTTGATAAATGAACTTTGTGGGTATGTTCTCTAGAAACCCTCACGAGACTTCACTCGTCCACTTAGGCCACCAAGTGGTTTAAAAGGCTTGTTGCATATGCTAAATGCAACCGTGATTCCTATAAAAGTGAGTTAGGTTTATTTTGTTTCCTGTATTGTTTTGTATATTATGTGCTATGGTGCTTGATGTGGTTGTCATAAGGGACTTCTACAAGAAGTTTTACAACTCCCTAGGCAGAGTACCTAACCGTTGTAGTAGTAGTATAGGCAAGACTTAGGGGTTGTTATCGTTCTCTAGGGGAATAGGTTAGGAAGGGTTGATCACGGTCTAACAGAATTCTAGGGGTTGAGAGAAGATTATTTTTGTATTTTTATATTTAAAAGAAAGTAGTAAAATCATATATTTGAGAGGTTTGGTTGGTTTTAGCTATTAAACTAAATAATAAACTACGCTAATGGTTATTTCAATATAATAGAGAGATTGTATTCATTTAATCTTGTATTACTCCCTAGATTGCTTCTCCTAGTGTTGTTGCTTTGTCACACTTGTGATGATCTATGTAATTATTTCCTAAGTCATGAACAGATTACATAAACCCGCCGTCTATTTAATATTCTGTTGAGGCAAAACACAAAGTAAGGTAGTATGAAGACTATTACCTGGCCCCCAAGAGTATATTAAATGCATTTGAAATATATTAAAAATGGATCAACCATATAAGGGGAAAGGTAGTATGAAGATTGTTACCCAATGGTATCCTTTCTACACAATCATGTTTCCCTAAACATATCAACAGTGATACAGACAAAAGCTAGTTTTATAAAGCCTAACATGCATATTCATCACAAGAAGCAACACCACTAAGATCTACATTCTAGGTTTCATACAATCATAAATGAATACAATAAGGAGTTTAGCCAAACATGTTAAAGGTAAAGCAAGAACAATAAATAATCAAACAACAAGACATATTGAATGATTAAGATAGTCTTACTTGATTAAAACATGAATTGAAGGAGGTACAATAGGGTTTTGAAGCCCTAAAATCGTCCTAATAAGCTGCCAAACGAACTAGGGTTTGTCTCCCTTTTTTACTCTAAAGTTACACACCTAAAACCCTAATTTTGGGTCTATATTTATAAGAATATCGCTATGATAGCTTCGCATTTTAATCGTGATGTCGTCATAAAGTAGAATCTTCTAGATCCGAGTTGAGTCAGTGTGGACTGACGTCGTCAAGAGATGTTGTGACACCGTCACTAGATGAAGTGTGATGGCATCGTGTATAAATGGTGACGCCTTCTCCAGGCTCTAAGACTTTAAATCTTGAGGAGTCTTGGTTTTGGTTTGTAATCTTGTCCGTTTCTTCTCCAAATGAGCCCAAGTCATATGTATTTCCTCCAAATGCCTTCCAAATGCTAAATACCAGAAAAGGAACAATTAAGTACTTATTTTGGGCATAAATGCACAATTAAGGGGGTTAAACGACCCCAAAAAAGTATATAAAATGACACCTCATCAAATATTCCTACACTTGGGATTTGCTTGTCCTCAAGCAAATAGGCTTTTCTACCTAGACAATAGCAATATTAGGGTCATTTAACCAACTCTTTAAAAATATTTTATAACACAACCTTCTAGACCTTGTAATTAAAAGCATAGAAAGTATATACTAGCTCCTTATATAAGTGTTTAGGACTCTCTCATTCTCTCGGGTGTATAATAAATTATAACAACTATAGGGAAATGGAAAATGAACACTCATTACTTGTCATAGTAGATAAATTACCATAGGCTTGGTAAAGGATGAAACCTCCACCGCTAGGCGCAAGCATTATTCAGTACTATCTAAGAGGTCCTTTAAAGGGTTGTGAGGTGTAGGTGTAAGATAACATATAATGGAAACAAAAACGGATAGGATACATTTAGGTGGCTTTGAGTGAATTTGGAGTGGAAGGGTTAGCTAATAATTTATACGAATACACGCTGGTTTAGTTGCTAAGCCAAGACTCGGACGAAGATATACAAACTCTACACAACTCTACATCAATCTCTTTCTTTTTCTTTTCTATTTTTCTCTCTCTCTCTCTTTTAAACATAATACATCATAACATGGGGTTTATAACACGTACCCCTAAGCTTTTACATACTCGAAATTTACAATCTAACTAATTACCTAATTTGAGGTGGATTAAAATAACATGGAGATCATCTAACAAACATATGGGGGTATTGACTTAACTTTTCTTCCCTATTCTTCTGTGAAATAAATACTACCCTGAATCCTAATCGTCCCAAAATAGTATTTACAAAGATAAGGACTTAACAACCGTGTATTAAAATAATTAACTTGGGTTAAAACAACAATGTACTAAACTGAGTACATACAAGGTAGGCTAAGGCGATTTGGGTGTAACAATTAGTTTAAGGGTGACAATGATCTTCATTAATAGCCCGGCTTAACCAGAAAATTACGAGAATCGTAAAAAAGGATAGGCTCGGAGGGTTGTACTAGGGGTATCGTGCACTAAAAAGGAGTGCATGGCAAGGGTGTGGGATAGTTATATAATCGATGTGACCATCATAACAATTACATATTTAATACATGGGTTAATCCTAGTGCCTCTTATCAATCAAATCCTAATACTTACTATGCGGTCATAGAATGCATCGCAAAAACAAGTTCTAAAATTTAATATACTATCATTACACTCATATAATTTAAACCGATCTCAATGCTCCAGAAAAGGCGACAAAACCACATATACACATCCGTAATGACGTAATAGATACACACGATTCCTCACTCCTTAACTCGAGAAAGCTAAAGGTATAAACTATCTTGGGTATCAATAATAGATACCCGAATTCTTAAAGATCTAAAGGCGAACCTCACATTTTTGGGGTGGAATTCTGAGGGTTTTGTGCTAGTCATATAAATTTCTATCCATGAGACGCTATTAATACTCGGTTTTTGTCGGTATGTGTCATAAAAAAATTTAAATTTTGGTCAAAATTACCTTTTTATGCTATGTTTTGATATATTACCCATCATTTTAAGGACACAGCAAATGGCAAATGAAAGAATAGTTTCTAAGGCTTATTTCCCCCTACACTTAAGTTGAACATTGTCCCTAATGTTCTATAGAACTATCCGTAAGAACGAATTAAAGGGAAAATAAAACAAGTAAAAGAAACTAGTACTCCCCTGGTTTGCTCAATAATGGAGAAGAAACATGCGATAACTGGTGAAATCGTCCTCCAAGAATAATACAATGAAACTTCCTAAGAACTTCCAAGCTTCTTCTCATCAAATATAACCTGTAATCAAAGACAAAGACAACTACACCAAGCATAAAATGTGCGATATAATAATATACAGTGTGAAATTAGGGTTGACTCTATAAACCAGTAAAGATAGGATGAGAGAATTGTTAAACTTAGGGTTTTGCAAGTTTATAAAAGAATTTATACTTTCTTAAGTGTTGTACAAGTTTTATTTTCAAAAATACTTAAAATTTTTGAGTTTTCCTGTAACTGGGCGATTGACGCCGTCAGGAATATCCTGACCCCGTCACAAGTGTCGCGGTGATGGCGTCGCGTGTAAATCGTGACGTCGTCTCCACACTCTGTGAAAACTCATTTTTCGTTTTTGATGAAAAATTTCCTGCACTCATTCTTATAAGTTATTTTCCTGTACAAAATGTTGCATAACAACCTGATAATTAATAATTCAATCATATGACTTAAAACTGACGTGGATTAATCTAAACAATTCATTTTAAATGTTTGAATTTGGTTCTAAAAACCAGATATTTCCCCTACACTTATTTTGTTACAAAATACCTTTGATTGCAAATAAGACGAAGTTACAAACAAACAAAGCATGATTACAAAGTAATTCAAACATAATAAAAAAACAATAAAGAATTAAAACACAAGACATTCCTAATTGCGGGAAAAGTAAATATTGGGTTGCCTCCCAAAAAGCGCTTTTATTTATTTACGAGTCTTGTAGCTAGACTCGAAGTCACACGTCCTTGCGTGACTTCTCCTTCATCGTCCATTCCAGTCACATATTAGGGTCCAAGCTCTAAGAATTCCTTATAAAATCCTAATATTTTGCTCATTACATACTCTACTCCTCTTCTCTTGTCTTCTTCGTTCCTAAGGTAGACTGATTTTGTGTGCTCTTTTTCTAAGTCCGACAGTGAGTTGTACTGTTCTATCATATGGGGCATCTTATAGGCAACTTCATCGGTCCTATTAGTGAATCTTGCAACACGTTCGAGTGGGTCGTGAGTCATGTTGGATATTTCCACAAAAGGTTTCCCTAGTACTAATTGTGACAACTTATGGTCTATAATTGAACTAATATCCTCAACAATCATGAAGTCTACGATATAGGTGAAGTTTCCTACGAAGACATACATTCCCTTGATCGTTACTGTGAAATTGCTAATTCCTCTATTCGAGTTTTCCCTAGGGTCAAGTTTTCTTTTCATGATCCAATTATACATCATTCGGGTCATGATGTTTAGAGGGGAGTTAGGGTCAATGTAGGCTTTTTCCATATGCACATGCCCAATGTTGCATGGTATCTTGAGGTTTGATGGGCACCTGTCCATGACGATGGGGTTCCTTAGAAATATTGAAGGGATTGGGCTACACATGAGGTACTTGTGATATGCGAGTTCACTCCTAGTTGGGAATATGTCAAAATATTCTGCTCCTACCCCTTCGGTTGTCGTACTCCCTTCCTCTTCAGGTTCTCCTTTGCTAGAGTCATCATTCTTTCTAATTAACTCAATAAACATGACTTTTCCATCGTCCCCCCTTTGTGCAAACGACCTCGGTGTCGAATGATTGAGGAACCAATCCGAGCTATTCGAAGAATGAATTGAATTTGAGGACTTTTTCGGTGATGAATGCAACTGATGGATCGGGCGGTATGGAAGGGTTGACATAGATATTTTCTGGGCTGTCCTTTTCTTCTTCCTCACTTTCTTTTGCTTTCTCATCATAGGAGTCACTTTGTTTCTCGGAATGGATTGTGACGGCGTTGATCGAACCTTGGATATGGTTTGAGCATTGTGGGTCCATATTTGGATAAGAACGAGCAGACAAAACTGAGGAAGTACTCAGTTCCGGGTTCTTAACCATATCGCTAGGTAGTGCTCATGATATTCGATCGGTGATGGCCTTCAATACTATGTCGATTTTGTTGGTCATCTTGCTTTGTTGCTGTTTGAAATCGGCTTCAAACTTTGTTAGTCTAGCGCCTTGAGATGCCATGAAGTTGGATACCAATCCTTCTAGATTTTATTGATTATTAAAGCTTTGAGGACGGTTGTTGAAGGAACGGTTCGGGATTAAACCTTTGGGTTAGAACCGGTTAGGTGGGTTCAAAAAATTATTTGAGAATTTTGGGGTTGTCTCCACCTAAGGTTTGGGTTACTTCTCCATGATGGATTATAGGTGTCACCAAGATTGTTTTGCTCTGGCTTGAAGGTATACCACTTACCTCCGGCTTCATCGGTACGCAAGGATGCGTATTCAACAAAGTCTTGTTCAGGATCATCCATGCAATACTAAGTGTCGTGGGGACCACTGCAGATTTCACATGAGGTAGTGATTTTGTTTACTTGATTATGTTGTGTCGGAGCAAGATGAGCTTCCATCAAGCGTTGGACTTGTTTTTCGAGCTCGATTAGACGGCGGTCGGATGCACTCGGGACATCTTAAGGCAAAGCGATTGCCTTGACCGGCTTAGCGAAATCCCTTGGGTCGTTCCAACTTTTGTTGTCATAGAGGGTGAGGTCCTCTAATAATGCCCAGGATTCTTTAGCGTTTCGGTCACGAAGCTTACCACCGGCCGATTGGTCAATGGTTCGTCTCGTGACGGGATTGACATGGTCATAAAAAATTTGGACTTGGAGCCAAAGGTCGATGCTATGATGAGGGACTTTTTATAGTAAGTCCTTAAAACGAGTCCATGCTTCTGATAGAGATTCTCCATGATGTTGTTGGAACATCAGAATGTCATTGTGAAGTTTTGCGGTCCTTCCCGGTAGAAAGAATTAAGCAAGGAAACGAGTAGTAAGATCCTCCCATGTGGTGATGGATCCTGCTGGAAGACGTTCAAGCCAATTGCTAGCTTGATCGCGAAGGGAAAATTGAAATAAACGCAGTCGCGTTCTTTCCCTATTTTCACCGTTAAGGTCGAGTGAGTCCACAAGTTTTAAGAAATCCTTAAGGTGTTGGTTTGGATCCTCAGACCAAAGTCCATGGAATGAGCATCTATTTTGCACCAACCGGATGGTGTCGGATCGAAGAGGTACCACGTTGTTCCCTACGAGGAGCTCAATGGTATTCTTGTAGCCCTCGTGGCTAGGTTTGGAGTAGTCTCCAAGAGTACAGATAGGATTCTCGTCTCCCATGGTGGTTGACGAGAATAGGTTACGAAACAAATAACACAAAGAAAAAATAGACTACGAGAAACCTAATATGTGGAGGGTCGTTATCGATCTCTAGGGGAATAGGTTGGGAAGGTTTGATCACAATCTAACAGAATTCTAGGGGTTGGGAGAATATCCCCAACGCAGATAGACGGCGCAAATAAACCTTGATGCGGTTTTTCCGAAAGGCAAGACTTCGAAGGTCGTAATCTAACACTAGTGGAATAGGTTTGGAAGGTTTTGATCAACAAATCTAACAGAATTCTAAGGGGTTGGTAGAATATTATTTTTGTATATTTTAATATTTAATAAGAAAGCAGTAAAATCATATGTTTTGAGAGGTTTTGGTTGGTTTTAAGCTATTAAACTAATAAATTAAACTACTCTAATGGTGATAACAATATAAAAAAAGATGTATTCATTTAATCATGTATTACTTCCCCTAGATTGCTTCTCCTAGTGTTTGGGTTGCAATTGGTTCCACTTGTGATGATTATATGTAATTATTTCCTAAGAAGGGACCCATACACAGATAACACGAACCCACTGTCTATTAAAATATTCAGAAGCGTGGCAAAAACACACCAAAGTAAGGTAGTTATGAAGACTATTACCTTTTACCCCACCCCCAAGAGTATATGGTAAATGCATTTGAAATATATTAAAAAAAGTGGATCAACCGTATAAACAGTGGCAAGGTAGTATGAAGACTGTTACCTATGGGTATCCTTTTCTTCTAAATCTTCTCATACAACAGTCCAAGTTTCCCTAATACATAATCAACAGCTATCCAGACAAAAGCTGGTTTTTTCTTTCTAAAGCCTAACATGCATACACCTCATTACAAAATCAACAGACCACTAAGATCTACATTCTAGTTTCCATTTAACAATCATAAAATGAATGCATAAAGGGAGTTTGCCACGCAATGTTAGAAAAGGTAAAGCAAGGAACCATAAAGAAATCAAACAACAAGACAATAATTGAATGATTAAGTTAGCCTTACTTGATTAAAACATGAATTGAAGAAGGTACAATAGGGTTTTTGAAAGCCCTAGCTAAATAACGTGTCCTAATAAAGAGCTGCCAAAAAACGAACTAGGGTGTTTTTCTCCCCCACCCTCCCCTCTTCTTTTTTATTTTTTTAGCTTTTTTTTTTTTAAATTTTTTTTTTTATTTCCCCCCTTCTTTATTACTTATTATATATACAACCACCCATATTAAAAAACTTAATAAAACACACTCCCCCCTTGTTTTTTTATTTCTAACGTAATCTAAAGTAACAACCACCTAAAACTAATTTTTTGAGACTCTATATAAAAGAATATCATTATGACGGCGTCGCATTTTAATAGTGACCATCGTCCAATAAAGTAAGAAACTTAAGAAACCGAGTTGATTCGATGCGTGCTGCTGACGCCCAGACACGGAGATATTTTTGTGACCAACCGCCATAGGATGAGTATGACGGCTTTCGTGTAACATTTAAATATAAGTTGTCTTAGGGAGCCTTAGAGAGGGTCATCATTCAAGCTTGTTATAAATGACATTTTATATTCCTTTATTGATGCTATTCATATTATATTATGAATGCCATTTATATGCTTCTACTTGGCCCTATTGCATGCTTTCTCTTCTCTTTTAGCTAGATAATGTGATTCTTGAAAAGAGGGAAATACCACAATCACCCTTTCAATCCTCTTAGGTTATTATGGAAAACATTTGGAAAATTTCGTAATCCTCCAGAGAACAGCCCCCAAAAATGGAGGGCGCCCCCTTAATATATATAGGACCGCCTAACATTTACGGGACCGCCACCAGGGGAACCACAAAATTATCTTGTCTCCTCTCTTTTTGAAACTCTGACCTTATTCCCCTTAGGTACAACCATCCTTTCCTTTCTGAACAAACCTGTTAATACAAATAATGTCTAAAAACGTTATTTATATTTTTTGACCTCTCAACATTTTGATAATAACAAAATATAAAACCGTTTACGATAAAATTAAACGTTTACAAATTATTAATCGTAAAATTCCATTCCTAAGATTAGTAATCACTTAAGGTATGAACAAACAAATCATTAAGCATGACTAGTGATCAAGAAAATATGTTTTCTTTTATCCACCACATTTTTACAAAAGAATTTCACAAAAATAATTATACAAAATATTTTCTAATTAAAAGAAAAGTTTTATTAAAAACTTAAAATTTGAAATTCAAATTTTCCTCCCAAAATAGAAGGTTCCATACCAGATACAACTTTTCCTACAAAAAGACAAAAACAGGAGCATAGTCTACTGGGCGACCCCCTTATAAGCCTGGCGGCCCCCAGATATATCTGAGACCGCCAGGACCTCCCCCAGTGACCGTTAGGTCATCCTACATATAAATACTGTTCCATTCCCTGCAGAAAAACACATCTCTTTGCACGAAATTTTTAGATAACTTTCTCTCTCTAAAATCTTCTTTCTCTCTCTAAATCTCTTGATTACTAACATTCTTAGATCTTGTTTCAAGTGATCTAATCTCTTCTTCTCATCTCTTCTTTCTCATTCAAGTGCAAGAGAAGAACATTCGTATTCGCCAAGAAACGAATTGTTATTTAGTGATCTCTCCTCTCTTCTATTGTAATTATCTTGTGTATTTGTGTGATTCGGATAGTGTGTAAATTCAATAGTGTAGATCTTGTGATTGTGTAGTGATTGTGAAGTGGTATATTGGTTCTAGCTAAAATTAGGATTCGACATTTAGCTTAGTGTCGGAAAACAACGTAAGCGACGTGTAAACGATTTTCTCCGCCTAAAGGGAGCTTGTTGACATAGTAAAATCTCAAGTAGGATACTCGGGGAGTGGAGTAGGGCGAAGAGGTGCTTCGTAGCCGAACCTCTATAAAATCTTGACGTCTTGGTTTGATTGTTCCTTACCTTATCTCTTCATATTATTGTCATTATTATTTAGCTTTAGTTTAGATTGTTATATTGTTTGTTCATATTGTGAATTGGTTAAACATACAACTCTAATCTAAATATTTTGAAAACAAACTTTTAAAACGAAAATGAACCTGTAAACTATTCAACCTCTCCCCTTTTAGTTTCCACAATTGGTATTAGAAGCCAAGGTCACTCAAATTTTTTAAAATATACTGTATTTTA
>BQNB010018957.1:0-67532 GCA_026074375.1 Tanacetum coccineum | reverse complement strand
ATAAGACAATATATGAAAAACTAAGATCTAAGCAACTAAAGCTAAAAGCAGATGACAAAACATGATCAATAAGCACTATGAGACAGAATTAAGCACAAATAAGCTAGATTATAAGCAGAATAAACAAATTATAAGCTAGAAAATTAAGACAGAAAAGGAAAAAGGAACTTACAAGTGCCTTAGCTAAACGAAGGCTTATCAATGCTCAAGGAGCTTATCTACAGCTCTAGCTTATCACAAGGATAAGCTAGTAAAGGTCCCATAAGCTCTTCCATTGTAAGCTTATCATCCAAAAGCTCAAAATCCATTTAGCAAAGGTATTTCTGATTTTAAAGGTTAAAGTGGATTATATGCTTGTTTTGAGCTCAATCTAAGCTTATAGACTTAGAGAGCTTAAGAGAGCTTATGCAAGCTTATGAAACAGTGACATGAGAATTTGGATTTGTAAAAACTTAATAGTAAAAACAGATTTATGTAATAGTAAAAGATGATTTCATTAATAGAAAAACATATTACAATACTATGAAAAGGAGATTACAAAAGCTTTAATAAGAAAGTTACATTTAAAATAAAAAGATTACAAAAGCTACTTAAGAAAACTAAAAAAATGCAGAAAAAAGAAGATGATCTGTGTGTGAGTGAGGAGCTTTATTTATAGCCTTGAGAGGATGCTTCTAGGTCTCTTGCCCGCTCCTTATCCATTTGATCTTGGCCCTTGAATATTTGCTCATCATTGGATCCTTATAGATTGTCGTTGGATTAAATGAGTGAGCACACGGATTGCCAACGTGGCATTCCGTGTGTCAGGCTCATTGTACTTCTTTTGCACTAACTTTAGTGCAAATTCCTTGTCCTTGGTGTGCTTCTTTCTAAATCCGCGTGTCATTCTTCTTGGGGATTGACCAATGGGAGGCTCATGTGACGTATAACTCTGCCACATCATTCCTTGGCACTTGAATCACTTAGCCACGTCCTCAATTTCCATTTGCCCTTTAATTTTGACTCGGGGTGAAATGGAGGTGACGATGAATAGTAAATGGGTAACTCGCGCCCTTTTTTATCTTTTTTTAATCCGTTTGATATATTTGACCGGGACAATGGGAGGGTTGACTTGGGCTTGGTTATAAAAAATAGACATGGGCCGGGTATTTATAAAAAGAATAATGGGCTAGTGTGTTTATATAAGTGATAACGGTGTTAGGGTTTAAGGGACTTTAATTTAAGATGATTTAACATTAAGGGCTTTTGTGGTATTTTAAGGGTTTTGGCATTTAGTGGGTTGACTTTGGTTGACCAAAGGTTGACTTGAGTTGACTTTTGACCCTTCTTGCTATCAAATCCCCAGCTTTTGTACACTCTTTTCCGTCTCGTGTCCGTGTTTGTCCGATTTTGGCCGTTTTCTTATGATATTTGCAATATTCATACCTACACAATCACAAAGACAAAACAAGTAATATACAAGCATTTTATGCATAATTTCATCTTTTAAAGGACATTTTTGATATAAAAAGGATATGCGATTTCTCACATATCAATATGCAATATTGTGCATTTATCCATTGGGGTATCAACAACACCGACATCACAAAACCATTTAACCCTGTTCAAGTTTAGCTTTTAAAAAAATGATCCTTGTTACCCATTTGAGATAAAAAGACAACCCAAAAAACGAACCCCTTATAATGCCACTTTTATAATCTTCAGTCAAAATTAGATCCCATTATTACAAAAAGTGTTGATAGGAAACAAAACTTGAAAATTAAATGTGCATAACCAAAAAAAGTAAGGGAGAAGGAGAGAACATGCTTACCATTAGTGAACGATGACAAAATGCTGTAAACACAATGGAAAGCAAAAAAGATCAACCAAAACCACTATAGCGCCTCCAAACGCACTAAAACTTGAAACTACTCAGATCCAAACATCAAAATACAAACCGCCAAGGTCGGTGCATTTTTTATGATGGACAGAATATTATGAGTTTTCTATCACAAGTTTTGCTCCTTCAATCCTTCGTTTTTAGTCCAGCTGTGTACAAGCAGGTTGCCAACCATGAATTCAATACTTTCTTAACATACTTTCAAACCTTTAATGCTTTCCATCCGATGTAGTATACTTTCCATCCAGCCATTCAACATTCAAGATTGCTTATCCAAAACTGCTTATCAAATTACTTGTGTATGAAATAAAGGTGTTTTGAATAAATAGCTTGAACCTGGTTATTCAAAACGGCTCATTCCATATAGCAATAAACAGACTTATACTTTTTATAAGCAATCGCATCAGCGATTGCTTATTAAAACTACTTATCTACTTACGGGTTTTTAAAAACAAGCTGTTTTAGATCAGCAGTTTTGAATTGCTTATCCAAAACAGTTTATTTCATTCGCAAACAACTAAGCAGTTGGGATAAGCAAAGCACAAACACCCTCAAAACTGCTAATATGTTGTATTAAAACAAATGTAACAGATACACAGTTTTAATAAGCAATCCTAAACAGTCCATAAGCAGATAAACTATTATAATAACCAATCCTACAAACTTTCTTACTTGTTCTAAATCAAAACAAAACAAAATGAATAAAAATGAGACATGATTTTTAGTGGAAAAAACAAAAGCAGAAGAAGAAGGATCAAAACCATGAAGCAATTCAGTCATCCTTTTTCTTAAAGCATTAACTTCTTCATTGCTTGAAAATGATTCAATGAGCAAATACCCTGTAAAAACAATATAATTTTTATATAAAAAAAATATTGCATTAACTAATGGATATGATGGTACCTTGTGAATTAAAAAAGTGAAGCTGGTCGAAGGTCAAGGTTTCGGCGAGTCCCATTGTTGATTGATTAGAATGAATATCATCCTTCCCTGCCAAACAAAAACCATCAATATGAGATAGCCAGGTTTCACACATCAGGAAACAGTATCACTAAATTAATCATATCACAAGGATTGATAATAAATGAAAAATCCGATTAGGGTTTTTTTGTGGTTTTCAATCGGATAACAAAATTACTCTCTGAACTGATTGTATCTAAAAACACAACATATTATCAAAACAAAAACCTTGAATCCATAGTATCAAAACAAGAATGTAAAATGCAACCAGAAAACAATAAAATGCAACCTTGATTATGCTTTGTGTTTTGCTGCTATGTGATATTCGTATGATCATGCCATTGATTCTGCATTGTTATACAGCCATTAGGGTTTATTCAAATTTGAACTTCAAATTAAAAAAAAATGAGGAAATTGCAATGTTGCAATTAAGTTTCAAATCAAGTCTTCAATACTTATTTAAGATAGTGTTTGCAATGCTGTCAACTTTTATAGGGATTCAAGTTTTCAACATTACCTAAAATAAGTTTTTCAACTTTTCAAGTTTCAAAATTATCCCAAACTCTCTTTATAAGGAGCATACATATGTGAACATATCATAATTATTACTCCCTTTGTCTCATTTTTATTGTCCACGTTTTCTTTTTGGGATGTCCCAATTTTATGAGATCCACATACTAAAAAAAAAAATGAAAAAATAATAAGTTTGATCAAGTTTACTATATTACCCTTGTTTAAAATTATTATTACAAACTTTAAAGAAGACTTTAATTAATTAGCTAAGGGTAAAACTGTCATTCTGTCAAAAAATAAGAAAGAGAAAGTAGTAATAAATGCACTTTTCTTAAACTATGTATTTTTTGTCAGAGGATAATAATTTTGGGACTGAGGGAGTAGGTCATTTGTAACCCTTCACACCCACACAAACGCTCCCACCTTCTCACGCCCCTATCATCTTTACCTAATGCAGTCAGACAAATCCAAGAATATCCCACTACAGTTCATCCCCAGCTAACAGATACTCTATAAAGAAGCAAACATTCATCCTTTCAATCACCAGAGCACATAATCCATGAGAAGGATCAAGATATTCGGCTACAAGATCGTTTAATAGGTCTTGGCTAGGTTCTTGATGGTTTTTTATTTATTTTTATTGTTAAAGATCGATGAAGAGATTCTTCGAATACATTTGTTTAAACATTTCATTGAGTATTAATCGAGACAATCTGAGATCTTGGCTTTTCAATTTATGTTTTTTGATTCTTATAGTCGAGAGGTGGAGTTGTTGTAGAGATTTGACGATGGGATTTTAGTTAGATTGTGGGTTTGATGTTGAAGTTGTTGTGGTTATATCTCTGTTCTTCTTCATGTTCTTTTCAATTTGACTCGGTCAAACTCGGTAAATAACGAGTTGACTAGGCTGGGTTGACTAAGCGAATTTGACAAGGTTGGGTTACTAGTCCAAAGTTGAAAATCGTTTCTGCTCATACATTCTCGCCTAATATGGGTTTTGATTTTCTCTTGACATTTCCGCTTAACCATTCTCGCCTAATATGGAGACCATATCCCCTATTACAAAAACATCTGCCTGATTTCAAACCATTCTCGCATGAGGTTACAACCATGTCCGCCTGAGCTTAAAACCATTCTTACGCCGACATATATAGCTCATTTTCGCTTGGTTGTAGTACTTATTTTTGCCTGATTTGCAAAGATCCATAATCGCCTATTCTGACAACATAATTTTTGTAACACCCCCAAATCTGGGTTTCAGCGGAATGTTGAATATCCGAGGGCGTTACTTCATAGATCAATAGCACAAGATATGAGAACGACTACTAAATGTGTCGTTTAAAAAGATACATTGGATTTAACAAAATACTTGTTCATTACATAAGCCCATGGCTTCAAATTGTTCGACAACATAAGTAAAGATTTCGGTTTATAACAAATATCCCAAAATGTAATACACCCCAAATCTTTAGTACTGACTCCTCCAAAGAGTAATCCCCCAATGTATCTTGGCACCTCGTGCCTTATTGACCTGAGAAAACATGCTTAAAACGTCAACATAAAGTTGGTGAATTCATAGGTTTATGTAAATCAATTGCAGGACCGCAAGATTTCCAAGTGTATGATTAAGCAACAGATGCAAACATCATAAAAAGTAATTACGGTTTCCTAAGCTCATGACACCGAAGCTCGACGTATATGGATGCAATAAATTGCCAATAAATGCCCCTGAATGATGTTCTAACCCGCAACATCCCAAATCTGACATAGTATACGTTTGTTTTTGCGGCAGACCGCATATGACGCTACTCACCCAAACAGGGACGTCAATCTCAAAATAGATCTATTTATAAACATTCGCGCTTAGCATCTAGCAATTGCATTCAGATAAAAGGGCTCAGTGGGTTACGCTACATAGGCAAACACCAATCATAGTATAAAATTACACTTGCGTCCAATGTAAAACAAAGCATGTTCTTACCGCTCTCTCCAATGTAAATCATAATAAAAAATTGTAAAACTTGGGGCTATGAACTCACCTAAGCAAATTAGTCCTCGAAAATGATAATAAGACCTAAGTACGGCAAATGAATCACACCGTCAAATACCTAAGTAAATACGGTAGTCTTAGTCTACAAGTTTAGGCTAAAGACTTAATGTATAACTACAATAAATTGCTAGTTTATATATACTGTTATCACTTGTGTGTGTAAATCAATTGTAGGACCGCAAGATTTCCAAGTGTATGATTAAGCAATAGATGCAAACATCATAAAATGTAATTACGGTTTCCTAAGCTCATGACACCGAAGCTCGACGTATATGGATGTAGTAAATTGCCAATAAATACCCCTGAATGATGTTCTAACCTGCAACATCCCAAATCCGATATGGTATACGTTTGTTGTCCGGCAGACTGACACAATGAGCGCTACTCACCCAAACAGGGACGTCAATCCTAAATAGATCTATTTATAACATTTGCGCTCGCAATCTAGCAATTGACAGTTCATGATAAGAGGGCTCAGTGAGTTATCGCTACTTAGGCAAACATGTAATCATAGTATAAATGTACACTTGCCTCCAATTTGTAAAACAAAACATGTTCTCACCCTAACTATGTAAATCATTTAAATAATTGTAAAACATAGGGCTATGAACTCACCTTAGTGAATAGTCCTCTAAAAATGATAGATATATCCAAGAATGACAAATGTATCACACCGTCAAATATCTAAGTAAATACGGTCAGTCTTAGTCTACAGTTAGGCTAAAGACTCAGTGTATAAACTATAATAAATAGCTAGTTTATATATACTGTTATCACTTGTGTGGTGGTGCAAATGTTTATTGAATTTATATTCACTTGATGGCTCTTGGAAAGGTACACGATCACACACGTTCCAATTTATGTATAACTGTTATTAATAAATATTTATATTTATTAAGTCGTCGGTTAACTTGCATACTATCTGAATATAATTCATTTGATATGTTAAGTGTTTGTTAAATTTACTTTTGTTTATAAAATACCCTTAGGTTTTCTATAATTACAAAATAGCCCCTAGGTTTATGGAATATATACTACTTTTCATTTTTAAACCCTTAAGTTTTCACTTGAACGCATTTGGTCCTTCAACTTTTCAATAATTACACTTTAAGTTCTTGTATTTGTCAACCAGCCCCTTAAGTTTCAAAGAAGTCAAAACAGCCCCCTAGACTTTATGAAAAAAATATAGTTTTGATAGTTTTAATCCTCAAGTTCACAAAGTTACACTTTTAGTCCCTTAACTTGTAAAAATCACATTTTAACCCCAATTAAGTTCTAATAAGTGGCATTAGGTTTCATTAAGTTCCAATAAGCCATTCAAGCTGGGTCAACTTATAAATAAGCTCGAATGAGCTTATTTAGGCTCATTGGGCCTTATTGGGCCCGTTAAGGTCCAATAAGCATTTAAAAGGTCCAATTAAGATTTCAAAAGCATAAAAGTCCTCATTAAGTCCATTTAAGTGTCTTAAGCTAAAAATAAGCTTGGGAGAGCTTATTTGAACTTATTCGAGCTTATTGGGCATTAGTTAATAAGGTTCTCCAATGGGCCTAAAATAAGCTACAGGTCTTTACCAATGGGCTCTTGGGCCGTTTGGACCTAAACGTAGGCATGTTTGGATCGTAAGAGGCCCATTATGGCCCGTTACTCTGTAGCAACGTATATAAGGTTCGAAAAGAGTTCTAGTGATCATATTTCATTTGTGTAGCTTATCCATGGGTCGTGTCTATACATTAAAATGGGTCGTATTTACTTCCTTGAGGCATACCATCATGTTTTCCTTAAAAGTTTATGTGTGGTTTATAAAATACTCACGTATAAGGGTCTTTGGTTTGCGTTGGTGTCCAAGTTTTTCATATAACGAAACGTATTAAGGTCTTGCTTGTTATTAGGTCACGTTACATACTTTTCTTTGTATCCTCGCACCACACAAGGTCCAACATATGTACATATACGTACTTGTTTCACGCATGTATTGAACCATGCATGTTCATGTCTATGAAAGCTCATTGATTACATAATATCGAGGCCTACACGTCTAGATATCAAAGAAACATAAATAATATGAAGTGTACAAGTTTAAACATGTCTTACAAGGGTCTTAAGGTTCTTGGTTTGAGTATTGGACATATAGAATGCTAACCCCAAGCGTATACCCGATCGTATACCCAATGTATGCCAACCCTTGACTTGTGTACCTCCTTATGTGCTTGTTATAGTAACCTTAGTGTCGTTTATAGGTTTAAAAGAGATGGTGGGAGTGTTTGCTTTCAGTTTGTGACCCAAATAAGAGAAACAAGTATGTGTTTAGTTGTTTGAGTGTTTTGTGAATTGTAAGAGTGTTAAATGGTAAGAGTGTGAGTATTTATAGACAAAGTGGCTAGTTAACTCTCCTAGTTCCTTAAACAAGCCAAACTGGCCCCAGGTTAGTGGTTTTTGAAGTTCTTAGTTAGCCTCAAATGGTATTTAGCTAAACCACTTAAGTATACATCTTAATTGCCTCTAGGTTGTACAAGATTTGCTAAGATATGAAAATCTTATGGATTTGTATATATACATGCATTTAGCCGCGGCATAGAGGGGAAAGGAGAAGTTAAATGGTCTTTATCCATTGTGTAATGAGTTAACTAGGAACATATGGTACATGTTTTAATTAAACCTGGTTTGTACAAGTACTTAAGGAATCATTAGGAGATTTTCCAATTGTTTTGGTCCCATAACCGGCCCTAGTGGGTTATTTACACAAGAATTGATTTAATTTTGTGTTTAAGGAATGAAAATGGGTATTGGTTTGAGTCTAGATAAGTCTAGGTATTTCCGGGGTATGTCTAAATATATTTTATTACGAAACGTAAGCCTTTTACGTGACCAAAAAAAATAAAGAACGTAAAGTTAATAATTAACTTCTTAATAATTATATGACACTTGGTTGATGTAAACCTAAATTTATTTCTAGTCTATACGATTTAGCTTAAAAATTAATTTAAAAGTAAACACGTATTGGACCAAAATAAATAGTGATGAATAATAGGAGTCATAAAATGACCTGAAATTGAGAAATGTTACAGTCTCCACCCGTTAAAAGAGCTTTGTCCTCAAAGCTTAAGACCTTATAGTGGATGACGAAGCCCAATTTATGAAAAGCTATGGGTATTTCTGTTTGAACAAATCTTCACATTCCCAGGTGAATTCAGGACCTCTTCTAGAGTTCCAGCGAACCTTAACCAATGGTATCCGGCTTTGCTTCAATCGTTTGATCTCCAGTTCCATGATTTCAATGGGCTCCTCCAGAAACTAGAGCTTATCGTCAACGTGAATTCCTTCTAACAGTATGACTAATGGTTCATCCGCGTAACATTTCTTTAGATTAGACACATGGAAAGTATAGTGAACTCTGCTCAACTCTTGGGGAAGTTCTAGCTTGTAGGCAACTTTCCCAACTTTGGCTAATACCTTGAAAGGTCTGACATATCTCGGGTTTAACTTACCCCACTTACCGAATCGTACAACCCCTTCCCAAGGTGAGACCTTGAGCATAACCCTATCCCCAACTTCAAACTCCATTGGCTTTCGCTTCCGATCAGCATAGCTCTTTTGTCGATCCTGAGCAGCTTGCATCCTCTGCTTGATCAGGATGATCTTTTCCGTTGTTTCTTGGATCAATTCAGGACCAGTCAGTTGGGCTTCTCCAACTTTGGCCCAACACATAAGTGATTGACATTTTCGACCATAAAGTGCCTCATAAGGTGCGGCCTTTATGCTAGAGTGATAACTGTTGTTACTTGAAAACTCTGCTAGTGGAAAATGCTTAACCTATCATTTGCCAAAATCGATCACGCAAGCACGTAGCATGTCCTCGAGAGTTTGGATAGTTCTCTTGCTCTGGCCGTCGGTTTCTGGATGATATGCAGTGCTCATACTTACATCTGTACCCAAAGCTTTCTAAAATGATTTCCAGAAATTAGATGTGAATCTCCCATCACGATCACATATAATCGAAGCAGGTATCCCGTGTCTTGCTACTATCTTATTCAGGTACAACCTTGCCAAATTGTCCAATGGATCATTCTCCCTTATTGGCAAAAAGTGAGCAGATTTTGTAAGTCGATCCATAATCACCCAGATGGTGTCAAAACCTTGTGACGACTTAGGAAGCTTGGTGATAAATTCCATCGTGTCCTGATGGCCTTTGGTGTTCGGCCTTGACCTTTGCACATGTTAAGCATTTGCTAACATATGTGGCGATGTCAGATTTTATATTGGGCCACAAATATAGCTTTTTCATGTCTTGGTACATCTTTTCAGATGCGGGATGGATAGAGTATTTTGACTTGTGAGATTCGTGCATAATCAAGGATCTTAAGTCTCTATAGCAAGGTAAGCAACTCCTGCCGTGTAAACATAGAGTTTCGTTGGCCCGTGGTTCCAACTTTTCCTTGGGTATATCCTTTCTGATCATATCGCCTACATCTTCATTCACAAGATTCTCTGGTTTCTGGGCTTCGATCTAAGCTTCTAAAATTCATTTGGGAAAATCCAAGCTAATAGTTATAACTAAAGCTCGAACCCGCAGTAGCTCAATCCGTTCCTTACGGCTTAATGCATCAGCCACTACATTTGCCTTCCCTGGATGATAACGAATGTCACAATCATAGTCACTTAGCAATTTAAGCCAATGGCGTTGCCTCATGTTAAGCTCCTTTTGATCGAGAATGTGTTGTAAACTTTTATGGTCGGTGAACACGGTGTATCTGGTTCCATATAGATAGTGTCTCCATATCTTTAGAGCAAATACCACCGATCTAAGTTCTAAATCATGCGTGGTGTAGTTCTTCTCGTGAACTTTTAGTTGTCGAGAAGCATAGGTAATCACTTTCTCTCTCTGCATCAATACAGCACTTAAACCCTTGTGTGACGCATCATAATAGACCACAAAGTCTTCGCTCCCTTCAGGTAAAGCCAAAATTGGCGCACTGCACAACTTCTGTTTTATTAACTGAAAAGCGTTTTCTTCCTTTTCACCCCAGTCAAACTTGATTCCTTTCTGAGTAAGCTTTGTCATTGGTTTAGCAATCTTCAAAAAACCCTCGATGAACCTTCGATAGTACCCAGCAAGACCTAAAAATTAACGGATCTTCGTCGGTGTCTTAGGAGATGCCCAATCTTTGATAGATTCTATCTTGGCTGGATCCACATGTATGCCTCTGCTATCAATGACATGACTGAGAAATTGTACCTTCAGAATCCAAAAATCACACTCGGAAAACTTAGCATACAACTTCTCTTCCTTAAGCAATCCCAAAATTGCCTTAAGGTGTTCTTCCTGATCCTTCTCGTCCTTTCCAAGTAAGGCTTGCACACTTGGTTCATGAGGTCTATGAATACCGCAAGTGCGTTTGTCAATCCAAATGGCATGACCTAAAACTCGTAATGTCCATACCGAGTTCGGAATGCCGTCTTTGGAATGTCTTGCTCTCGTACTCTAAGCTGGTGATAACCCGATCTCAGATCTATCTTTGAATAAATACTGAATCCTTAGAGTTGATCAAATAAATCATCGAGCCTCGGGAGTGGATAATGATTCTTCACTGTCAACTTATTTAACTCACGGTAGTCAATGCACATCCGGAATGACCCATCCTTCTTTTTGACGAACAAGACCGGGGCTCCCCAAGGTGAGGAACTAGGTCTTATGAAGCCCCTGTCGGAAAGTTCTTGCAGTTGTTTTGACAATTCCTTTTTTTGGATGGAGCCAATCGACACGGTGCTCGAGTTACGGGTGTGGCTCCTGGAATTAAGTCAATCGGGAATTCCACTGCTCGAACCCGAGGAAGACCCGGAAAGTCCTCGGGAAACGCTTTAGGAAAATCTTGGACGATTGGTACGTCCTTAAGTTTCTTTCCTTCCGACTTGTCCTCCTCTTTCCTGGTGGATATATGTGCCAAAAAGATCTGACATCCCTTTGCCATGTACTCTTGAGCCTTTGAACACGAGATAATGGTCAATCGATATTCTCTCCTATCGTTACTTTCGTTACCATGAAAAATCAAAGTTTCATTTCCATAGGGAATTTGAACAAGTTTCTCATCACATACGATCATGGCGTGATACTTTCTTAACCAGTCCATGCCGATAATAATGTCGAAACTACCCAGTTCTATAGCCATTAGATCTATGTTGAATGAATGGTCTAAGAAATTTAAAGTACAACCTCATATAATGGTGTCTATCTTGAAAATTTTCCCATCAGCTAATTCGACATCATAATTATTTTCTAATAGAGATGGGGCGATGTTAATCAGGGAACTAAATGCAGTAGATATAAAGCTCATATCGGCACCAGTGTCGAATAAGATAGATGCATAGTGGTTGTTTAAGAGGAACGTACTCGTGACGACATTGGAGTCCGGGTTTCCCGATGCATTCCCTCTCTTCTTTGCATTCCCAACTACATACACCCAGCCTTGTGCATTCCCATTTTCTCCATCCTTATTCTTCAACTTTGGACAATCTCTCTTGAAATGTCCTGGAGCTCCACATTCAAAACAACCATTCCCCTTGGGATTTTCCCCATTGCCCTTCTGAGTATTAGCAACATTTATGTTGCTAGAACTCTTGCAATTGCGGGAAAAGTGCCCTACCTTGTTGCACTTGTGGCACTTCTGAGTACACATGCCATTGTGGTGGAAATGGCACTTGGTGCACTTGGACAAGTTTCCCCCATAGGGTTTCTTCTCACCAGTCCACATATTGTAGACCTTGGCGACATTATGCTTCTTGAAGGGTTGTTGTTGATGACCACGGTTGTTTCTAGATGAATCTTCCGCCTTCCTTTTGTTATCAGACTTTTCCGCATAGGTACGGAGTTTCTGATCCATCAAGTCGTTGGCCAACTCAATCGTCTCATCCATCATCTTTGGCTTGGAAGACTTCACATTCCCATAGATGTTATCAGGAAGTACACGGATGTACTTGTTGAACTTCTCAGTTTCATTAGCATAAAACTTGGTACATATCAGGGTTAGCTCTTGGAAACATTCATTGTATGCTGGAACATCGTTCCCTTTGTCCTTTAGGTTCCACAACTCAATTTCTAGTTTCTAGATTTCACCTAATGGACAATACTTGTCCGTCATTTTCTTCTTGAGTCCTTCCCTAGTCATTGCATATGCCTCGGGACCTAAGGATCTTATCTGACCGTTCCACCAAGTCAAACCAGCACCTAACAGAGTGCATGTGGCAAATTTTACCTGATTCTCAATAGCATAACCACTGATATTGAAAACTGACTCCATATTTTCAATCTACCAAGTTAAACCGACCACGCCTTCAGTTCCTTTAAAGTTCAAAGGTTGACATTTCATGAAATCGGCGTAGTAACAAGGGCGTGTAATTTGCACATTCCTTCAGTCATCCCTATGCGAACTGTGGCTTGCGTCTCCATTGGTGGAGTTTCGCTGAAGTGCTTGATCAATCATAGCCTGGACGGATTCTGGAGTCATGTTGTTTGGGTTGGTGTTGCTAGTAGGGGTATTCTGTCCTCGTCTGGTCGTAGATGCCATGATTTGTCTAGATCACAAAAGACAAAACATGAGGTTATAATCATGATAGAATATAATAATGTATAGATGAGACAACAACACAAGAGAGATATATAACATAAACACATCTATTTCATTTATAACTTGGAAAATTTTACATGAAATAGTTGTTGGTACACAAAAATACAATACAAAAGATCTAAGGCTATGCTAGTGGGGAAAACCCCTAATACTTAAAATGCCTGTATAATAACCTAACAAGATAAAATAACATAAATCACTAGATATGACTGTCAGCATCCCTTGAAGCATCCTGTGATCTGGAATCCTAACATCTGGTCCTGGCTGTCTAGCTCTCCTCTGCTGCTCTCGATGTGCTAGCAACTCGGCCTGCATGTCACTCATCTCTCGTCTCATGTCTCTCATCACTCAGAGAGTCTTTGCCATCTATGCCTGGCGCCTACGGTCAGACTCTCTAAGCGCTGCCATCTCAGCCTGCTGCATCTGGAAATGAGTCTCATATACTTGGTGCTATGTCTGAATAAGGGTACTATGTAGCTGTAGCTGTGCTTGATGTGCCTGGATGTGTGTCTCGTGTTTATACACATGATTACGATGGGTCTGAAGCTCCTGATGGGTCGCCTAACTCAATCTTATCGAGTGAGCCTAAGCCTCTCGGGAAGCATAGGCCTCCTCCTTCATAATCCATACTGTCTCCTAGAGAGTCATCCTATCTCCTATAAGTAAGTCGACCCGCTGTGAGTCCATAGCGACTCGCTGTGACATACGAGTCCTACCATCCTGAGCATCCTCTAATAAAGCATATAAGTCATGTGTATCACGCTCATGGAGCTTAGTAAGCTCTGTAACCCTAGTATTGACCTCTCCCATGGTCATAGGTGCTACCTTAGGAACTGCCTCTGCCAGATCTACCTAAGTATCCCTAATACCATACCCAACCTCACTAATCCCCTGCCATCTCGCTTCAGCATCTACGGTACTGACAAACCCATAATCTACCCCCTCGACCTTTGGTAGGTCTGGCAGTAGAACTCTCCCCGATCTCATATCTGGAGCCTAGAGTGGACAAACACAACCTCTTACGAGGTGGCAACTCATACTCAGGAACATCATCCCTACGGTCAACAGATGGTGGTATGTATAGAGATGGTGATAGTGGTGGTAGTGGAGGTGAAGGTAATGCGGCAGTAACTGCATCAATAAGGGCCTGAGTGGATGCTATCCTGAGTGTCTAGATTTGGCTTAGACACCCAGATGATGGTAGTAATGATGATGGCACAGGTGGTGGTATTGAATGTGCAGGTGGGGCCGTGCACCTAGCAAGGCGCTCTCCTGCAGAGGGTGGTGATAGTGAGATAGGTGGTGATGAAGTAGTCATGGCTAGAAGTCTCTCAACCTCTGCCTCTGGTGGAAGGGATATAGAAGCCTAAGGCCGGACGGTAATCCTAGCCCCAATAGTAATGTGAGTGGAGGGTGGTGGTATAATAGGCTTTGTTCCCTCAGTTGGGGAAACAGGCTCATCAGTAGGTACAATAATAGTAGAGTCGGCCAGAGCTAAGTGCTCCTTCTCCTCCTCCTCCTCCTCATCATCCTCATCATCGGTGTCATCCCTAGATGAGTCGCCTTTATCATCATCTCCATCATCTCCCTCGTCTATAGGATAGTCAACTGGACCATCCTTTATCTCATCATCCTCATACTCCTCTGGATCCTCCTTGGGATCCGACTCAGTAATATACCTGGGTGACTCAGCAGTAGGTGAATCAACAAGAGTTAATGGCTGCTCCTTAGCTGGGAACACATGCTCATCCTCTAATAGTATATACTCAGGGTATACAAGCTCTGGCACATAATCAGGATCATGTGTCTGTACAAACATAGGCTCACGCTCATCCTCGTCCCGAGGAACTGGCGGTATCTATGGATCCTCTAGGCCTGGTATGTAATCCGGTGACGGTGGGGCTACCGGCTGCATCGGGAGTCTATCGTGTCTGTATACAATGACTTGTGGAGAACCTCTGTCAGATATCTCCTCATTGTCTCCCCAGAAGGCTCTGCCTGGCTCAGAATCGGTGTAAACAAAAGTGTAGGTAACCGCAGATGACGCAGAAGACATGACTACTGCAAAAGCAAAAATAACTTATATAAGTATTACTTATAAGAGAGATCGTCATGTTATGTCTATAAGTTTTAATTATAAGAGTCTTATAGTAATATACGTAGTATAATTTATATACGCATATATCAATCATGTAAGCACTTAGTAAACTACTAATGCCAAAATAGTGTGCATCATGTAAGCATATATGTGCTAGATGCAAACAAGTAATGTATGTATGTCCCATACAAATCCCATTTGTGAAAGCAATGTTTGAAAATGGTTATATTCCAGACAAAAACTTTTGACCTGGTTCTCTATAACCTGGCTCTGATACCAATCTGTAACACCCCAAAATTTGGGTTGCAGCAGAATGTTGAATATCCGAGGGCGTTACTTCATAGATCAATAACACAAGATATGAGAACGACCACTAAACGTGTCGTTTAAAAGATATATTAGATTTAACAAAATACTTGTTCGTTACATAAGCTCATGGCTTCAAATTGTTTGACAACATAAATAAAGATTTTGGTTTATAACAAATGTCCCAAAATGTAATACGCCCCAAATCTTTTGTACTGACTCTTCCAAAGAGTAACCCCCAATGTATCATGGCACCTCGTGCCTTATTGACCTGAGAAAACATGCTTAAAAACATCAACATAAAGTTGGTAAATTCATAGGTTTATGTAAATCAATTATAGGACCGCAAGATTTCCAAGTGTATGATTAAGCAACAGATGCAAACATCAAAAAAAGTAATTACCGTTTCCTAAGCTCATGAAACTGAAGCTCAACGTATATGGATGCAATAAATTGCCAATAAATGCTCCTGAATGATGTTCTAACCCGCAACATCCCAAATCCGACATGGTATACGTTTGTTGTCTGGCAGATCGGCACAGTGAACGCTACTCACCCAAACGGGGACGTCAATCCCAAATAGATCTATTTATAACATTCGCGCTCGTAATCTAGCAATTGACAATTCATGATAAGAGTGCTCAGTGGGTTATCGCTACTTAGGCAAACACATAATCATAGTATAAATGTACATTTGCATCCAATTTGTAAAACATATTATCACAATGGGCCTCAAGCCCAATCAAGCAAATAAAACCAACAAAAAGCATAATGGGCCAAAACTAAGCTCAATTCCGTATTGGCGCGTCTCGGTAGAAGCAAGCCGGACGTGACAAACCCTCCGCGGATCAACAAACGTCCGCGTAAGGGAATTAACGTCCGCACGTCACGGTTATAAGCGGATCCTTATCCAATAAGGGTCCCAATTCAGCCCAATAACATAAATAAGTGAAATACCAGGAAAACCTAATATTTCGCTCACCTATAAATAGGGGTGCTTTGACACCCCACAAGGTATACATTCTTTAACCATTTTTTACACACACATACTCTAACATTTCTCTGACAAATATGTGTACTTACTCTCACGTCGGAGTCTAACTGTAGGGTCCATCCCCACGGTAAGACTAACGGTTTTCCTTTATTTGTGCAGGGAATTTAGATCATTACTTGGTTTAGTACAAGATCCAACCAATTGGCCCAGCCCAATTCCAACTCCCAGTCCATCCTCTCAACAGTAACACATTTTGTACTAATAATTTATTTCATGGATATGTATTGAATGCTTGTTGTTTGTAAGTTGTTATTTTTGTGTATTACATTAGTTTGAGGTTCTGCAATTGGATGTAGTTGATGTTTATTCTGGAAGTTGATCCAATTATATAGCTTGTATGTTTGTTTAATTTCAAAATTTTAACAAACCATTGATTGCATAATGGTGACTAATATTGTCATAGTTGTGATGGCTGATGTATTGGATCATTAGGCGCCGTTAAATGTTCATGGATCATTTTATCTGCTGGTTGATTATGTTGTTTAATTTTGTTGTCTTTGTTTCTAATTTTAACTGTCTTTATGTGTTTGACAGATACTAAGTGACAAAACTGTTGGAGGAGGTGATGATGCCTTCAACACTTTATTCAGTTAACTTGTGATGGCAAACATGTTTCTCGTGCCATCTTTGTTGATTTTGAGCTTACTGTTATTGATGAAGTGAGGATCGGAACTTACCGCCAGCTTTTCCACCCTGAGCAGCTCATCAGCGGAAAGGAAGATGCCGCCAACAACTTTGCTTGACAATGAGGCCATCTATGACTTCGATGTCCTAATTCTTAGTATCTTTCTTGAAGCTAAAGGTGGCACCTTTATATTAATCGTAGGGATGAGCATATAGACCCGAATCCCGGTACCGAACCGGAACCGTACCGGTTCCGTACCGAAACGGTACCGAATCCTGGTATACGGTACGGGACCGGTACCATGATTCGAGTAAAAAAAAAATTCGGGACCACTAATTCGGTACGGGACCGGTACCAAATCGGGAAATTACCGAAAAAAACGGGAAAACCCATCAATTTCCCGGTACCGGTACCGTACCGGTACCGGTACCGGTACCCGAATCCCGTTCGGTACGGTACCGGTACCACTAATTTATGCTCGGGAAAAAATCGGTACCACCAAATCGGTACGGGTTCGGTACCGGTTCGGTACCGTGCTCATCCCTACCCATACCGATAGCGATCGCGATACCGATAACTATAGCGATCGCGATACCGATAACGATAGCGATCGCGATACCGATAACGATAGCGATCGCGATACCGATAACGATAGCGATCGCGATACCGATAACGATAGCGATCGCGATACCGATAACGATAGCGATCGCGATACCGATAACGATAGCGATCGCGATACCGATAACGATAGCGATCGCGATACCGATAACGATAGCGATCGCGATACCGATAACGATAGCGATCGCGATACCGATAATGATAGCGATCGCGATACCGATAACGATAGCGATCGCGATACCGATAACGATAGCGATCGAAGTAGTCTTGTATTTACTATGGCAAGAGCTCACGTAGCGTATTGCCCATACGTTAACGTAACATACTGACTAGAACTCTAAGGAAAACATTTAAAATAGCGAATGATATAAGTTTTAAAATCGTGAATTACATAAAGGTCCCTAGGCCTTTGTTTCGAGAGGTAACGCAGCAATGTAACAACCCACAGTGTGTAATACAAGACGCAAATAATAAACCTAAGCTCCAAAGCTTAGTATACAACCCTAGTCTTGCTCGTAAACTTCTTGTAACTTGTATGAAGATCCTATAGTGGTTTGTGGGTTTAGAATGAAAAAAAGGAGTGTTTTGTTTGCGGTTTTGTGACTCAAACAAGGAGGCAAGTATATGTTTTTAAGTTGTTTGAATTGTTTGTGAGTTGTAAGAGTGTTAGATGGTAATTATACAAGGTTATTTATAGCTAAGTATCAAGTTACACTTCCCAGCCCAATCAAACCAAAACCGGGCCATAGCTTAACGGTTTTCATCGTTTCTAGTAATCACACTGTTTTTGTTAAAACAACTCAGTACCTTTCCTTAATTACAAAATATTTGTACAAGATTACCTAAGATTTGGAAAATCTTATGGTTTGTATACTCATGTGTGTTATGCAATGTGTAATAGCTTAACTAGGAAACATTAAGGACAACCTTTAATTAAGCTTAGATGTACATGTACTTTAGGGATCATTAGAAGATTTCTAGGTAATTTGTCCTCAATATTCGGCCCTAGTGGAGAATTAACAAAAGAATTGATTTGATTTTGTGTTTAAGGTGTGAAAATGGGTATTGGTTTGAGTCTTGGTAAGTCTAGGTATTTCTGGGGTGTGTCCAAATGTATTTTATTGCAAGACGTAAGCCTTTTACGTGACCAAAAAAAATACGCAAAGTTAATAATTATCTTCTTAATAAACTATATACACTTGTTTTACGTAAACCTTAATTTATTTGGTGACCATTTACGATAAATGATTTATTTCTATCTACGCGATTTAGCTTAAAAGTTAAAGTAAAGTAAACTTGTATTGACCAAAAAAAATTGTGACGAATAATAGAGTCCGTAAAAATGACCTAAATTTGAGAAATGTTACATCAACAACTCTAACCATCTACGTTGTCTTATGTTCAACTCTTTCTGATCTAGAATATGTTGCAAACTCTTATGATCAGTGAACACAATGCATTTTATGCCGTACAAATAATGTCTCCACATTTTGAGAGCAAACACTACAGGTCCAAGCTCTAAGTCATGTGTAGTAAATTGTTACACAATGATCTTAAGTATTTGAGCGAGATGCGTAGGCTATGAGCTTTTCCTTTTGCATCAAAACTGCGCCTAATCCTTTACGAGAAGCATCACAGTAAACCACGAAGCTTTTTACTTCTTCGGTAACTGATAAGATCGTGCACTACACAACTTGTGCTTCAAAAGTATGAAAATTCAGCTTCTGCCTTTTCACCTCCAATCAAACTTCAACGTTCTTTTGAGCCACTTTGTCATAGGTTTTGGCCATTTTTGAGAAACCTTACGATAAATCATCGTAATAGCCCCAGCAAGAACCTAGAAATTGATGAATCTCTGTCCGATCTTGGACGAGCCTAACCATGATATGACCCTCATCTTAGCTGGGTCCACGTGAATGCCTTCACTATCGATAACGTGACCAAGAAATTGTACCTTCGACAACCAAAATCCGCACTTCGAAAACTTGGCGTATAATTCTTCCTTCTTAAGCAATTCCAAAATTAGCTTAAGGTGTTTCGCATGCTCTTCTTTGCTCTTGGAGTAGATCAAAATGTCATCTATAAAAACGATCACAAATTTATCTAAGTACGGTTTTCACACCCGATTCATCAGATCCATGAATACCGCCGGTGCGTTGGTCAGTCCAAATGGCATCACTTGAAACTCATAGTGATCGTAGCGTGTCCTAAACGCTGTCTTTGGAATGTATTGCTCTCGAACTTTGAGTTGGTGATAACCAGATCTCAGTCATCGTTTGAGTAGAACACTAGACTGATCTTGAACTGATCAAATAAGTCGTCAATTCTCGGGAGTGTATATCGATTCTTCACAGTCAGCTTATTCAGCTCGCGATAATCGATACACATCCGAAAAGATCCATCCTTCTTTTTGACAAGCAAGACCGGGGGCTCCCCAGGGTGAGGAACTTGGTCTTATAAATCCCTTGTCAGAAAGTTCTTGTAGTTGAGTAGATAGTTCTTACAGTTCCGACGGTGCTAATCTATACGGGGGGCGTGCCATAGGTGCAGCACCAGGGACCAAATCGATTTGAAATTCGACTTGTCGCGTTGGCGGTAATCCAGGTAAGTCTTCTGGAAAGACTTTCGAAAAGTCCCGTACAGTCGGCACGTCCTTAAGTCGCTTCTCCTCCGACTTGTCCTCGATTTCCTTCTTCGTCACTTGCGCCAGAAAAATTAGGCATCCTGTCTCAATATACTTCTGAGTCTTAGTGCACGATATAATGCTCAATTTTGACTTCTCTCCTTTTCCGTCTCTATCGCCTTGGACTATCAAAACTTCATCTCCATAAGGAATCCGCACGATCTTCTCATCACAAACAATCACCGCATGATGGTTCGCTAACCAATCCATGCCGATGATGACGTCAAAACTACCAAGTTAGACTGGCATTAGGTCAATATTGAATGGGTGGCCTAATAATCCTAACGCACAGCCTCTAAGTATGGTATTAGTTTTCAGAATGCTCCATTAGCTGAATTCACCATCATATCTAACGTCAAGGTAATCACAGGAGTTATTATCAAGCATAGCGACTAAAAGTAGTCACTCCAAAACTTCTATCAGTACCCGAATCAAAAATCGTAGAAGCATAATGGTTATTGAGAAGAAACGTACCCTTTACGACATTAGAATCGGGGTTAGTGTCTCCTCCACCCAACACATAAGCTTTTCCTCTTACTTCACCTACACCATTCTTGTTTCCAGCCTTGTTTCCACGATTTTGATTCTTCAGCTTTAGGCAATCACTCTTGAAGTGTCCTTGCCTTCCACACTCGAAATAAGTAAAAACTCTCTAATTTACTATTTGACCTCTCTGGGTAGAAGTAGTGGAATTTGTGACCTTACAATCCTGGGTCAAATGCCCAACCTTGTTACACTTCCCACATCTCACAGTGCAAGGCCCTTCATGGTGAAGCTTACACTTGTTACAGAGAGGCAATGGTCCATTATATGGTTTTTTCTCATTGTTTCCAGTCGTGTAGGCTCTCGCCACATTTTGACCTCCAACATTCTATCTTTTGAATGGTGGCTGCTGTCCACGATTGTCTCTCTGATTGATCTCCAATCTTTGTTTGTTCTCAGCATTTTTCACAGCATATCCTTTTAACTTTTGGTCCATTAAGTTGTTAGCAATTCGAACAGCATCTTGCAGTCTTGTAGGTTCAGCAGCAATTACATTCCCTTGGATGTTACCGGGGAGTCCTCCAATGAATTTCTCAACCCGATCCTCCTCCTCGGGGACCATCTTGGTGCACATCATAGTCAACACTGAAATCTCTATATAAGCACACCAAAGTCATTGTTCTTCACGGTCAAATTCCAAAGCTCAGATTCTATCTTTTGAATCTCATTTCTTGGGCAGTACACTTCAGTTATTAGCTTCATGAGCTCTCTCCATGACATGGAAAATGCAGCCTCAGCTCCAACAGTCCTCTTATGTGAGTTCGACCAAGTTAGTGCACTGTTCAACAGTGTGCAAGTAGCATACTTGACTTGGTATTTCTCTAGACAATTGCTGATATGGAACACTGTTTCTATCTTCTCAAACCACCTTATCAACCCGACAACTCCTTCCGTTCCCTTGAAGTTGAGTGGTTGACACTTCATGAAATCCTGGTAGGTGCATTTTCTAGCAACAGGTCTATCACCTCTACCATTCTCATTTGGATTTCCATTTCCATCATTACCATTTCCACCATTTCCATTATCGCCGTCACTGCCGTTTTGGCTTTGATTCTCAGCCTCGAGAGCGTTAGCAGCACGGGCTTCCTCATAAGCAGCCAATGCTTCTTCCACACGTCAGTTAACGAGTTCTTCGATTACTTCAGGGGTCATACCAGAGCGAGTGATAGTCATTGTTCTATATCACAAGACATAACGCACGATGAGTTTTGATATGAGATATAGCCATTATAAATGGTAAATAAGGTTTATATATAGGAATATACAATAGAACATGTTTTGCTAAAACAAGTAAATAACAATAAAGATGAATACGCGAGAGAATCAAAATAAGCTTTTCATTTAATAAATAAAAGCATAATTCGGTTACAACCAATCTAAAATATGTACATGATTTACGATTATTCCTACTGCTAACATCTAGACCTAACCATCAGTCTAATGTCCTACATGATCATAGTACTACTAGCTATGGGCGAAAACCCAATCGCCTCTCAACAAACGGCTCAAACCTCCTAAGTCTCCTCTGAGTATCATCACGATCCCTACGAAACTGACGAAACTCCTCATGCGAAAGTGCCATGTGCCAACGAAGACTGTCAACACGGTCTCTCTCTATACTCAACATGGCTCGAACCTTTAGGTACTCCAGTCTTAAACTCCCAATCCTCTCAACCAAACTAGCTCTCTCTCTACTAGCCACTAACTGACTAGCCTCCAACTGTCTCTAAGTGGTCTCAATCTCAGTAATCCTATCAATACGAACCTTTGACATGTAGTGAACTATATCATAAATGGTATCCTCAAGATCAGGAATACCTCTTCTAGAAGACTCAGAACTATCACCAATAGCCAATGGATCTACAACGATCTCTCTCGTGTCTGCCGCACTAGCCTCTGCCTCAAACTCCTCATCATCCTCCCTAACATCACTAGCAGCAATCTCAACTCCCATATCTATACTATCCTCAGGGTGAGCTACAACTCCATCACTAATACCTACATCCACAACAGCCTCTGCATCAGCAGTATCCACCTCCATATGCTCCTCTCTGCTATCCTCTGGTGAGTATGAATCTCTAAACCTCTTGCGAGGTGGTAAAAGATCAGCAGGAGTAGGGGCTATCGACCTCGAATCATGAGTAGGTGATGGTACCGAAATAGTAAGGGACCTACATCTCTTGCGAGACGATCCAGAAGAATGTGAAGATGAATCTACTGACCTCTCAGAAGATGAACCTAATGATGACTTTGATGTAGTCGGTGGGTAAGGGGTAGATAATGGTGCAGACCTCCAATGTCTAAATGCCTCACTACGTCGTGGAGTCCTATCATGTGATCGATGAACAAATCTTGGTGGTGTAGATATATCAACATCGGTGGTGTCTGGTGGTGTATGTCCAGATAATGAATGATCTGAAGGTAAACTAGAAGAAGATGAGTCTGGTGAAGAATGACGATCCGATGAATGATGAGATACACGTCTCCATGCAAGTCTACGAGCAGGAATGGGTCTAACTCTCTTCCTCGCAGTCAACAACTTACGCGGCCCATTGAGGTGGGTGCGATAAAGTCGACCGAAGGGAATAGCCTCACCGGGTCGGACAAGAATCGTTGGCCGTCGACGAATCCCGGGTGGGGTAACAACAGGTGCAAGGGGAAACTCAGATGATGGTGTAAGAGACTCATGCCTCTCGGGTCTCTGCTCAGCAGGCTCGGACTCACTGTCCGCCTCTGAGTCATCAGAACATAAGAAGGGTGAAACCAATGGCAAATCTGGTACGGGAGGTAAAGAATCCTCCGATGGATCAGAATCAGAAGAAGATGAATAATCCACTAAATCAAGTACCCCGGAAGGTGAGACGACTGAAACTGTCCCCACCTCCGTCGAACTATAGGGTTCAGCCGATCAATAGAACCTCATGGATAACATGGAATAAGAACAACATAATAGCACCAAAGAGAATCACTCATGGTGCATGAGATCCTCCCGCCCTCCTCAGACGAATAGAAATAAAGGAGCAAGCCAGTGACCTGCACAAGCACAAGTTTATATAACTCACTTTATAAGAAACCATGCAAACGAGCTAGCCAAAGTCCAGAAGATAAGCAAAGATGGCAAAAATATGATATGGCAAAATCATAAATAAAGTAATTATGGCAATATGATATATATAATTAGTACTTATATATGTTAAATACTATTATTATATGATATGTATGTAAGCATGTAAAAGCACATATGATCCACAACCTGGTTTATAGCCCAACCTAAAAACTAACTACCTGGTTTTCTCTATAACTTTGGCTCCTGATACCAATCTGTTCACAAACCCCCAAACGGGGCCTAGCCGGAAACACATGTACAGGGGCGTGACGTCATAATACACATCACACAAGATACAAAGAACGATCTCTAAGGGTACGTTTGAAAATCCAACATCGTTGCATTGATTAAAATAGTTAAAGTTTTACATAGGCCCAATGATAATATGCGAAAGCGAATATAATGGTTTTAAGTTAGACAATGATGTTTAACATAGACATAAGAATCTTGAAAATTAGGTCCAATGCAAGGCAACACTCTAAAAGATATAAGCAAAGAAAACCAAAAAGTCAAGCAATAGACTTCCATACAAAGCACCTGAGAAAACATGTTTAAAACATCAAACATAAAGTTGAGAGAATTCATAGGTGTTGAATTAATATTAAAAGTGGTCCACAAGTTCACAGTACGACACGTGACCCAGTTTATAACAGATAACAACTTCACTAAAAGCATTTTTAAACGTTTGCACTAAGCTCATGAGACCGCAGCTCAATTAAAAGGAAGCATTTGTATATGCCAAATAGTATTCCCCGCCCTAAAGGTAACTGACCAAGATAACCCTATTGACATTCCTGACGTTAGTATATATCCGTTTGTTCGGACCGCATCCGAATCTAGTAAGCGATAATTTACCCGATAGGAATAATAACTCCCCAAAAGAATCTATTTACAACACTCGCTCTCCTTAACGCAGTACGGCCGGTAAGCACTTGACGGTTTCATGATAATTTTGGGCATTTAGTGGTCTATTCGCTACTTAGGCAACACGCAATCAGAAAAGGAAACTAAAGTACGCTGGGGTCTACATATTTTAAAACAAGCAATGTTTCTCACCCCAAAATAGTAAAGTAAAAGTAGTAAAACATGGGGCTATGAACTCACCTTAGCAAAAATGAGCAAATGATAATCACGCAAGTAAAGATGATATAGAAAATTCTAGCGCGACTTAGAATAATAACGCGTCTCAGAAACACAAAAAGTATGCCAAGAATTGCACAATATGTTCATCACCAAAAGACATCCATGTGTGTTTGCTTTAGTTTGATTATCAAATCATGGCGAAATAAAATCATATAGTTTTCCGTTAAGTTTCGGCGTTTAAACCAAAAATTACTATTTTTAGAAAGTTTCTATTTTAGGAAAAAATTTAGTTTCGGGACGTTAATACCGTCCCATATTAAGTTTCCATATTTTCAAAAGGCACTAACTAACCTTAATCACTTACTTTCCAAGTCCGATCCGCTAATTTTTTACCAAACTTACTAAAATATGTTAATGACGTTTTTAAATGATACTAATCAATAGGTATGTGTTACTATATGATTCACTAGTGTTTACAAAGTCCAAAAATGTCCGAAAACCTAGTTTACTATTCACATCAGCACACTATTTATTCGGTTTTGTCGAAAAATATTTTAAGTTTTATTTGGCCATAACTTGGCCGTTTTAAATCCGTTTTTAGAGTGTGATATATGAAAAACTATCTGTTCGAAACAAGCTTCCCAAAAACTACTTTTACGCATAATGAAAACATTTTTAGGTCGACCAAAACCCCAAAACAATTTCGGGACAGCAAGCGCTTTTTGTCAAAAACGCAACCAAAAGCCACCCAAACTTCACAATAGTTCCTAATCTAGCCTAATCTCCATTCACAACTAATCCACAAAAAAACCACACCTAAGACTAACCTAATCCCTTCATTTCTATTGTTGCAACTCTCATTCAGCTATTTAAATAAATAAGAATATAAAATTGATATAATATAAGACTTTTTTAGATGAAAGATTTCGTTTGGCTATATAATCGTGTGGTTTCTGGGAATTTAAAACCGGATTTCCTCCATAAATTCTCTGATCTAAATGGTAGAGAAGTTTTCATATTTATACCTTTTCTTGTTGGAGTTGTTTGGATGGGTGTTTACCCCAAAGTGTTCCCGGACTGCATGCATACATCCAACTCTCATCTCACCAAGAACATCATATTTAACTAGTGAAATAAATGGAACATCATTATTTATAAAGATCTTGTTTTATAGCCTTTTGAAAATTAAACACAACATATGGATGTATGGATCTTGAACATATAAGAAAGAATATAAGAAAACCACAAAGAAAGATTCAAGATACTTACAAGAATGAAGAACAAGAAGCAATAACATAAGATCTATACTCAAAATCAATAGATCTTGAAAAACCCCAAATAATAACCAAACCCTAATTTGTAGATCTTGAAGAAAACCCTTAAATCAAAGAACCAATACTTGCAAACACCTTAGGTAACCTTATAAATGAACCTAGAATGCTTGGATTATGCAAGAAATCAAAGATATAGAAACCCTAATAAGGGTGTTGTTGGCCGTGAGCTTCAAAGGAGGAAAAGGGAGAGAAAAATTTTTGTTGGTGACTTTAGAATGATATGAAACCCTAAGTAGTGATATGTGTTGGTATTTATAGGCCAAGGTAAGGTTTAAGGTTTGTATACTAGCGCATATGTGACCAACACACACCAAAGGTGTGTGTGTACCCATGTTCGGCCGAACCTAGCCACAAGGGACCATTTTGGTTCAAATTTTTGTATCATGGTTCATATTATGTGCATATGTTAGTCTTGAGTTGGTCAAATGAAGTCAAGATGTGTAAGTATCACATGGCTTGGTCTAACTTGAGAAAATGTGCATAAGAATGACACTCTCATGTGTCACTATCCATCACATGCATGGAAAATTCAAATAAGATGCTTTTGATTTAATTTCAAGACTCATGGTGCATTTGGTTTAGGTTTAGGGGTCCATATGCATAGGGGGAGGGATATGAACAAAAAATTTCACTTAAGAATATGAGATGGACGATAACTAAAGTTTACACGAAAAGATTCCGAGTTTTCGGGGTTCCGTTAGGTCAAAAACGCAAAAAACACAATTTAGATGTTAAAGCGTTAAAATAAATACCGGGAGTGATCGTAAACTAAGAAACACTTAGAAAAGGTAAAATAACTCATATAATATCTAAACTAATCAAAAATCCAAAGGCGGAATGCGTCCGATGATGTTTTTTAGATTTACGCGGGTTAACTTCCCAGTAAACTGCCGGATTCAAACGTAACGTATAAAAATAAAAAATAATGATCAGAAAAGTTTAAAATATTGACCTGACATTTTCAGGGTGTGACATTCTTCCCCCGTTAAATAAGCTTTGTCCTCAAAGCTTAAGACGTGGACGGAGGGCTAACGAAAAGATGAGGGTACTTTTTCTTTATTTGGTCTTCGTGCTCCCAAGTATACTCGGGCCCTCGTCTCGAATTCCAACGGACTTTCACGATTGGAATGCGGCTTTGCTTTAGCCATTTAACTTCTCGGTCCACAATTTCAACCGGTTCCTCAATGAAATTAAGCTTGTCATCAATCTGGATTTCTTCCGACGGAAAAAAAGACAAAAAGACATTTCAAAGAAGCCGAGATGACAAGAATGGCAAAAGTGATAGAAAGTGTTTCAGATGCGGTGATCCAAATCATCTTATTGGAGAATGTCCAAAACCACCGAAAGACAAGAACCAAAGAGCATTCATCGAAGGTTCTTGGAGTGATAGCGGTGAAGAAATGATGAAAAGGCTAAAGACAAAACATATCTTGTGGCTCAAGCATCAAATGAGGTATGTTCCGATTCCTTTTACTTTAGTGATGAAAATTCATCAATAGATGATTTTACTCTAATTAATGAATATGATAAGCTTTGCAAGATGAGTTTAAAAATAATAACCAAGAATAAACAACTTAAAGCTTTTAGAAATAGCTTTGAAATTGAGCTTAGTGAATTAAAATAAAGTTGTCTACACTCGAGAAAAACAAGTGAGTTGATCTCGAATGTACAGATTGTCAATCACTTAAAATTGACAAAAAAAAACTTAAAGAGAAAGCTCGCTAACTAAATTTGAAAAGAGTACACACTGCTTAAATGAAATGTTAAGCATTCAAAAACCCTTTGTAAATAAATTGGGTTTAGGGTTTAACTCATTTGAAGCATCAACTAGTAAGTCTAAGGAAATAAAATTTATGAAACCTCAGAAAGAAACGTCCTCTGGTGGCAGTCCCCCAAATATTGAGGGCGGCCCCCAAAAAGCACAGACGAACCCCAAAGAAATTAAGGGACCGCCTGTCTGTTCACCAGAATCTAAAAAATTCGTCTCTTTTCAAAGATCCATTTTGGGTCCTAGACCAAAACATATAATGGTAAACAATGTTAAAATTCCTGTTGCTAGTGATAATGAGGTTAAACAATTTTATAAACCATCGTTAAAACCTAGAGTTGGATTTTATAAACCAAATTTTAGGTCAAAAACTCCACCACCTAGAAAAAGTGAATAATCATTATCCTCGCTCTAAGGCACCACAACCAAAAAGGAATATTGGTTGACAAAACCAACCTCATGGTTTTCTCGTAACTTGGAACAACTTACAACCTCAAAGTTACATGCCATGGGGAATGTGTCCTCCATTTCCACATCCCAATCAAATGCAACAAGTGCATGGGATGTTTAGCACTAACAACTTTGGACCTACGAGATATTGGGGAGCAAATGTTTGAGTTATTGTCTTATATAAATAGATATGCGTTGGAGTCGACTTGGAACCCGATGAGTGGATAAAGGATAGTGGATATTTTAAAGACATGGCGGGAACCGAAAGCTTTTCTCAACCTACAAGGCATACAATGGAGGTAATGTCATTTTTTGTAATAATCTTCGCGGTAACATCATTGGCAAAGGTACGATTTCTAATGACTCTCTCAATATAGATAATGTAGAACATGTTGATAACTTAAGATTTAACTTGCTAAGCTGGTAGGTAAATTATGTGATAAAAATGTAGAGTAGCTTTATCTAAAACATGATAGTGAAATCACTAAGGATGGTAAGGTTATAGGTAGAGGTATTAGGAAGAAAGGCTTATACGTGATGAAATTAGGAAATAAGCCAAAATACAAAATTTATCTTGCAACGATTAATGAAAACTCCACGTTTTGGCATAGGAGGTTAGTCACGCCTACTATCGTACTCGTTTTAATCTTCGCAATCTAAGGAATTAGTTTTAGAAACTTGCCTAAGATTAGAGTTCATCCAACATTTCTGAATGCTTTAAAATAAAAACAAGCTTACGCTAGTCACAAAAACTAAGAATAATAGTCTCAAAGACTAGATGCTTAGAACTACTCCATACGGATCTCTTCGGTCCATCTATCGTACGGAGTTACAGAGGAAACCTCTACATCTTAGTCACAGTAGATGACTACTCTAGGTATACTTGGACAATATTTCTTAAGAATAAAACTGAGGCTTTCGAGCAAATTTGAAATCTTTAGTAAGAAAATACAAAATCAACTAGGATGTTCAATAGTGTCAATTTGGACGGACCACGGTTAAGAATTTGATAATAAAGTGCAATTTGGAGAGTTTTGTAATGCCAATGGTATTACACATAAATCTACGGACATCCACGCACGTCCACAATCAAAGGGCTTGGTAGAAAGGAAAAACAGGACACTACAAGAAATAAGTAGAACCATGTTGAATGAACAATCGTTACCATAAAAAATTTTGGTGTAACGCCATAGATACCTCAACATACATCCTCAACCGAATCCTAATTAGAGCCATCTTAGGTAAAACACCTTATGAACTCTTGAGAGGTAGGAAACCTACTCTTGATTACTTTATGGTGTTTGGAAGCAAGTGCTTCATTTTAAACATCAAAGATTACCTTACTAAGTTTGACCCAAAGTCATACGAAGGTGTCTTTCTAAGTTTAGCCTCCCAAAATATAAAAGCCCTACATCAATCCTTAATAAACCCACCATAAAATAGCAGATTCACTCAACCGTAACATCGATTAAAACTCCCTTCAAACAACGCAAATCTAAAGACATCACCCTTGGTGGAAGATGACTTAGATGAGGACGAAGAATTAAGGGCAACGAAAAGAAAAACTTAGAAAATGACATTGAGGATGAAACTTTAGAAATTGACGAAGTAGTCAATATTAAGGAATCTAGGAACCATCCATTAGAAAATCTTGACCAAGAGGTTGTAGTTGAGGACAATCAAATCTTAACTCGTGAAATCACCGACGTTATGAAGACATGGGTCAACATAATTCGGGAAATGTCTTTTGTCTTGGTGGAAATCTGGATCATGTCCCCGTGTGACTGTGTCATATGCTCTTTTGTATTGCTACGTCCACACAATACAATCTTGCTTAAAATTAAAGATTGTGAAAATCAAAGAGGGGACAACTCTGTTAAAGGGAAAAAGATAGGAAGCCTTTGCATTAAAGAGTATCAATCCGTAAGTTGATTTACTGCATTTCATTCAAGATGGGGATGATTGCTTCTACGTTACTAGCTATCACCCATTTGGATATTAAAATGGTAGATATGATGTTAACTTAGGACGGCTATCAAGGTTTATGTGTAGGGTTTGCCTTACCAAAACATAGATCATGTATTATATGTTTAAAATATTATGACACTTATGTTATGTTCTTGATTGCTTATGTCTGCTTATTTTTTCATCATTTAGAGGTATTCCTACAGACTTATTAAGGGGCTTAGATGAGGAGGACGCCATAAAAATAAATGTTAATAATGAAAGTTTCTGTGTGCATGTCACACGTGTTTTGATGGAAGTGAACACTACTGCATATGAATACCACTTGAATGGAGTAAGTTGGAACGTAATTGTTGAGACTTTGGAACTAAACCTGAAGAGTATGTTGTGTTTACTAAAAAACTAGACAATCTTTTGGATTTAATAGCGTTTATCATGGACGGGAGTCAGACCACTGCTATACCTTTGCATGGTGTAGTATCATTGGGAAATAACCAACACGGGGTGTCCTATGAAGAACTAGATCACTTCATACTTTTGTTTACCATATTCAATGGCTTATAGTAGTGTAAACATAATAAGAGAACCTAGTTTTGACACATATACAGGTGATGATAGAATGCAACACATATGTCAGTGGACATTGCACCGAAATCACTTTGGTGAGCATGAGAAATCAACATTCTATAAGAGGTTTGCTTTGATGCTTAATAAAAATGACTTGTATGTATGTTTGTATAAGTTTTATCAATTGATTATCTTTTACACATTTATGAGTTAACAGTGCAACTTTAAATATTTACAGGTATACCGGCAAACTTCATCAAATACCATCCAATGCACATGTATATGAAGGTCTTCATAAGACACCAACACATTGAACACTTGATGACTTTAAAGACCGAGTTTCGCAAGGAAACTCCAGAGAGGAAAAAATATGTTGGTGTGCATGGTGAATGGAAACGATTTGGTTGGGAATGCTCTTTTAATTACAAAAAACTAATCAAGTTCAAATACTTGTACACTATTGCAAATTTAGATGGTGACGACGAAGGATATTTTCTAATGTTCGATCTATGTTAAACTCAGTTGTGTGATTTGAATAGTTCATTTTAATATCATGTTGGTTAAACTCATATTTTGACTATTTATATAGTTTACTCTTTAGTCTATTTTGGTTTATGTTCTAGGTAAATGGATTTTTTTATGGAACTATTGTGAACTTCTAGTTTTATCTTTTGTTTGTAAATGTTTTTAATGAATATTGTCATATGTATGTTTATGGTTAAGAGATTGTTTAATTTGTAGTAGTTTACTTGGTTGTATCTTACTAAAGATATTTAAGTTCAGTTCCACTTATATCACAAACACATCATCTATATAATTAGTTCCTCGTATTTAACAAAAAACAATTTATCTAAAGCAAAAAACGTCTTCTCAATTGTTTTTCAACCATACCACAAACATAAAAAAACTTAACACAAACCTATCACATACATAACACAATAGAAGGACACATTTATCACAATGATATCCAGTACTAGAAGCACCACCGTTAATAACCATTGATTGAACTTGATTGCTCTTTAGGGTAAAGTCATTCGCTTAATTCATGGATACAATGGTGGCTTAGGGGATCTGTCTTCAATTAAATATTAATCAGGGCCTCGGTATCGAATTGTAAAGTTGAGTGATGATCTGCTCCCTATCGGGATTGATCTTAGAAATATTTTCAAGAGAAAGGTGGGTAATGGAAAGTCGAAAAGATTCTGGCTTGACAATTGGGTAGGTGGAGGGCCGTTAAATGTTTCATATAATCGGCTTTTCCGCTTAGAAGTCAACAAAAATTGCCTTGTAAGAGATCGAGCTCCTACTGTTCCTCAACACCATACTGTCTCTTTTTCTGATCCTAGCCTCTCGGGCGTTGCTACTACTATACCTCACACTTTAGGCTCCATAGGCCTAATTCTCCCACCAGGCCTTCACTTCCAGTGGACTTGGAGCAGACCCTTAAGATCCCTGCATGAGATTGATGAACTTAATGAAATTGTTAGCTTGTTGTCTAACCTTCATCTCTCAAATTCCCATGACACCTGGTAGTGTTATCTCAACCACTCACATAGGTTCTTTGTTAACCTTATGAGGAAACATATCCTACACCAATCACATAACATTCTTTTTCAACTTTTCAAATGGAACAACCTTTTGCCTATAAAGGTAAACTTCAATACTTGGAGAATTCTAAATCAAAGAATGGCTACTAGAAAAAACTTGGATCATAGGAGAATCGACTTAAATCCAGTAAGATGCCCAATTTGTGATGAAGATGTTGAAACTAAAGAACAAATTTTCGTTCATTGTAATCTTGCTAGAAAGATTTGAAAAGATGTATTGCTTTAGTGGAAAGTTGACAACATAAACGTATTGAGCCTTCTTGAAGCTGTTAATACAAATAATGCCTAAAAGCGTTATTTATATTTTTTTCGACTCCTCTACGTTTTGAAGATGACAAAATGTAAAAAAAATCAAGATAAAAATAAACGTTTACATGTTATTAATCGTAAACTTCTATTTCGACATAAATCACTTAAGGTATGGATAAACAAATCATTAGACATGATTAGTGATCAAGAAAATAATTTTTCTTCTTAACCAGCACATTCCTACAAAACTATTTTTACAAAATATACAAAATAGTTTATTAATAAAAATAATGTTTTATTTAAAAACAAAAGTTTGAATTCAGTTTTTCCCCCTAAAACAGAAAAAACATACCAGGATCAACCTTCCCCATAAAAAGACAAAAATTGGAGTGTTAGTCTAGTGGCAGCTCCCTTAGTGGCTAGACGGCCCCCAGATATATCTGGACCGCCAGGACCGCCACCAGGGAATGTTGGATTTTCCAGTCTATAAATACTACACTCCTTCCTGTAGAAAAACAGACCTCTTTGCACAGATTTTTCAAGTTCCTCTTTCTCACTAAAACCTTCTTTCTCTCTCTAAATCTCTTGATTACTAACATAGTTTAATCTTGTTTCAAGTGATCAAATCTCATCTTCCTTCTCTTTCCTCCTTCTTCTATCAACTGCAAGAGAAGAACACTCGTATTCGCCAAGAAACAAAGTGTTATAGATTACTAATTTCTCCTCTCTTCTTCTAAGTTCCAAATCTCTATTTTGATTATCTTGTGTGATTGTGTAAATCGGATTGTTGTTTCAATCCGATAGTATAGATCTTGTGATTTGGTAGTGATTGTTGAGTTGTAGATTGGTTCTAGCTAAGATTAGGACACGACATTTAGCTTAGTGTTGGAAAATAATGTAAGCGACGTGTAAACGGTTTTCTCCGTCTAAAGGGAGCTTGTTGACATAGTGAAATCTCGAGTTGGATACTCGGGGAGTAGAGTAGGGTGAAGAGGAGATTTATAGCTGAACCACTATAAATCTTGATGTCTTGGTTTGATCGTTATTTACCTCATCTCTTTATATTGTTTATGTTTCTCATTTATTGTTTATATTATTGATGAGGTGTCATTTTATACACTTTTTTGGGGTCATTTAACCCCTTAAATCATGAAAATATGCCCAAATTATGTGCTTAATCATTCGTTTTGTGTTTTTAGCATTTGGATGGCATTTAGAGGAAATACATGTGACTTAGGCTTAACTGGAGAAGAAACGGACAAGAATACGACTCAACACCAACTATCTTGAAGAAAAGCATACAGTGCGTGGAGACGGCGTCGCCAATTACAAGCGACGCCGTCAAAGTTATCAAGTGACGGCATCATGGAATTCTAGACAACGTCAGAACGAAGCCGACTTAAAAAACCCTAGAAGACCATTGCGACACGACGGCGTTAGGAACATAAAGCGACGTTGTAGCGCTTGTTTTCTTATATATACAAATCCGTTTTTAGGGTTTTAGTGTGTAACTTTTGGGAGACGAACCCTAGTTTTAAAAGACGACTTTGGCAGCCTTTAGGCTTGTTTTTAGGGTGTCAAAACCCTCTTGTAACAGCCTCAACTGCATGATTTAATCAAGTGAAGTTTATTTATCCTTTATCACTTAATATGTCTATGTGTTTTGTGATAGATTCTTGTTCTTCTCCTTTATTTTCCATGCAAGGCTAGATCTATTAGTATTTACTTATTATTGCATGAAACTTAGATTGTAGATCCTTTTAATGGTTCTTCTTGTGATGGATGTGCGCGTTAGGCTTTAGAAAACTAGCCATAAGATATTAAATTGGCATAGACGTCTAGGGAATAGCGAGTGTGTAGAAAGGATACCATCGGTAATAGTCTTTATACTACCTTACCCCTAATATGGTTGATTCCTCTTAAGATATTTCAATTACATTTAATATACTCTTAGGGGCCTTGTAATAGTCTTCATACTACCTTACTTGTACGTTGCATTAACGGAATATTAAATAGACGGCGGGTTCATGTAATTCGTTCATGACTTAGGAAATAATTACACAGATCATCACAAGTGTGATAAAGAAACATGATTAGGAGAAGCAATGTGAGGAGTAGTGCATGATTAAGTAAATACGTTTGTTTATCATATAAGTTATCACCAAATTAGTTTAGATTTATTTTATTAATTATTAGTTTAATCAAACCAACCTCTCAAACTATGATATTTACCCGCTTTCATAAAAACATAAAAATAAAAAAAATCTTCTCTCAACCTCGTAGACCTCTGTTAGATTTTGATCGAGCCTTCCCAACCTATTCCCCTAGAGAACGATAACAACCTCCGAGTCTTGCCTATACTACATTATAATGGTTAGGTGCTCTGTCTAGGGAGTTGTAAAACTTCTTGTTGAAGTCTTACGATGACCGCATCAAGTTTTTGGCGCCGCTGCCGAGGAATCGTTAGGTTTCGACCATTGCTTAACTTAGGTCTACTCGCTTGATTCCTATCAAGTGAGATTTTTATTATCGGTATATTAGCTTTCTCGTAGTCTATCTTTTCTTTGTGTTATTTGTTTCGTAATCTATTTTTGTTGACCTCCATGGGAGACGAAAATCCTATCCGTACTCTTGGAGATTACTCCAAACCGAGCTACGAGGGCTACAGGAACACCGTTGAGCTCCCCGAAGGGAACAATATGGTGCCTCTTCGATCTGACACCATTGGTTGATGCAAAACAGATGCTCATTCCACGGACTTCGGTCTGAGGATCCAAAGCAACACCTTAAGGATTTTCTAAAACTAGTGGGCTCACTTGACCTTAACGGTGACAATAGGGAAATAACGCGCCTGCGTTTATTTTAATTTTCCCTTCGCGATCAAGATAGCAATTGGCTTGAATGTCTTCTAGCAGGATCCATCTCAACATGGGAGGATCTTACCACTCGTTTCCTTGCTCAATTATTTCCACACGGAAGGACTGCAAAACTCCGTAACAAAATCTTGATTTTCCAACAACATCAAGGAGAGTCTCTTTCTGAAGCATGGACTTGTTTCAAGGACTTACTCCAAAAAATCTCATCATGGCATCGATCTTTGGCTCCAAGTCTAAATCTTTTATGACTATGTCAATCCCGCCACAAGACGAACCATTGACCAATCAGTCGGTGGTAAGCTTCGTGACAGAAATGCTGAAGAATACTGGGCACTATTAGAGGACCTCGCCCTCTATGGCAACGGAAGTTGGAACGACCCAAGGGACTTCGCTAAGCCGGTCAAGGCAATCTCTTTGCCTTAAGATGTCCCGAGTACATCCGATTGTCGTCTCGTCGAGCTCAAAAATCAAGTCCAATGCTTGATGAAAGCTCATCTTGCTCCTAATCAACCTGTTCAAGTGAACAAAATCACTTCTTCATGTGAGATCTGCAGTGATCCCCACGACACTCAGTACTGCATGGAAAATCCCAAGAAAGCTTTTGTTAGGTATGCGTCCTCGCGTACCGATGACGCGGGAGGCAAGTGGTACACTTTCAAACCCGAGCAAAACAATCTTGGTGACACCTATAATCCGTCATGGAAAAGTCACCCAAACCTTAGGTGGAGACAACCCCAAAATTCTCAAAATAATTTTTCAAACCCACCTAACCGGTTTCAACCTAACGGTTTGATTCTGAACCGCCCCTTCAACAACAATCCTTAAGGTTTTAACAATGAATCAAATCTTGAAGGATTGGTGTCCAACTTCATGGCATCTCAAGAGGCTAGATTGTCCAAGTTTGAAGCTGATTTCAAACAACAACAAAGCGAGATGACCAGCAAAATTGACACAGTCTTGAAGGCCATCACCGATCGAATAATGGGAGCACTTCCTAGCGACATGGTTAAGAACTCGAAACTGAATGTTAAATCTACCTCTCCAGTTTTGTCTGCTCGTTCTTACCCAACAGAAGACTCTCAATGCTCAAATCAAATCTATAGTTCGATCAACGCTGTCACAATATGTCCCAAACAGACGGACGAATCCTAAAACAGCAAGCCAGAAGAAGAAGAGCGAGAAGAAACGGACAACCCGGAAAACATCAATACCAACCCTTCCTCACCACCTGATCCATCAGTTTCATTCATAACCAAAAAAGTCCGCCAACTCAATTCATTCTTCGAATCACTCGGCTTGGTTCCCCAGTCATCTGACACAGAATTTGTTTGCACGAAAAGGGATGACAGTGACGTGATGTTTATTAAGATAATTAAGAAGAATGATGATTCTCGCGAGGAGGAACCTGAAGTAGATGAAAACGCTAAAGCAAGAGAATTAGAGGTGGAGTATTTTGACATATTCCCGACTAGGAGCGAACTAGCATATCATAAGTATCTAATGAGTGGCCCAATTCCTTCAATATTTCTGAGAAACCCCATCATCACAGAAGGATGTCCGTCAAACCTCAAAATACCATGCAACATTGGACATGTACATGTGGAAAAAGCCTACTTAGATCTTAACTCCCATCTGAACGCATGACCCGAACACTGTACAACTGGATCATGAGAAGAAAACTTGACCTTAGGGGTGACCCAAATAGGAGAGTAAGCAATTTCACAGGAAGGATTAAGGAAATGCACGTCTTCGTAGGAAACTTCACTTACGTCATATACTTCATGATTGTTGAGGATATTAGTTCAATCATAGACCCTAGGTTGTCATAAGCCCTTTATTGAAATATCCAACATGACTCATGACCCACCTGAAGGAGTAGTGAGGTTCACAAACAAGACTGATGAAATTACCTATAAAATGCCCCATAAGATAGGATAGTACAACTCGCTACCAGTCCTATAAAGAGAGCACACTAAGTCAGTCTATCTTAGGAACGAAGAGGACAAAAGAAGAGGGGTGGAGTACGTGATGGGCAAAATATTAGGGTTTTACAAAGAATGTCTGGAGCTTGGACCAGAATATTTGATTGGAATTGCTGATGAAGGAGAAGTCACCTAAGAACGTGTGACTTCGAGTCTAGCTACAAGACTCAATAATAAAGAAAGCGCTTTTTGGGAGGTAACCTAATATTTATTTTCCCGCATTTAGGAGTGTCTTGTGTTTTAATTCTTTATCGTTTATTCATGTATGTTTGAAATAAATTTTGTAATCATGCTTCGTTTTGTTTTTAACTTCGTCTTATTTACAATCAAAGGTATTTTGCATAAAATAAGTGTATGGGAAATTATCCGGTTTATAAGAACCAATTCAAACATATAAAATAAATTGTTTAGATTAATTCGCTTCAGTTTCGAGTCATATGATTGTAATGATTAATTTCCAGGTTTTATGCAGTATTTTCTACATGAAACAACTAATTAGATTGAGTGCAGGAAAATTTTCCTGAAAAACAAATGAGAAGTTTTCACAGTATGTGGAGACGGCGTCAAAAAATAGCACGATGCCGTCTGGATAGTCAAGCGACCGCGTCAGGATTTTTCCTGACGGCGTCAAACCCCCAGACTTGTGAAAATTTGTATTTTTCTTATAAACCTGCAGAAACCTAGAATTATATCATCACTTTCATCCTATATTTACTGCTTTCATAGAGTCAACCCTAAAAGTTTTGTTGTATATATCCTATCCTGTCAATTTTACGCCAGGTGTAGTTGTCTTTGTCTTTGATTTACAAGTTATATTTGATGAGAAGAAGCTTGGAAGTTCTTAGGAAGTTTCATTAGACGATTCTTGGAGGACGATTTAACCAGTTATCGCATGTTTCTTCTCCATTATTGAGCAAACCAGGGGAGTACTAGTTTCTTTTACTTGTTTTCTTTTCCCTTTATTCGTTTTACGGGTACTTTTAAAGAACATTGAGGACAATGTTCAACTTAAGTGTAGGGGGAAATAAGCCTTAGAAACTATTCCTTCAATTGCCATTTGCTTTGTCTTTAAAATGCTGGGTAATATATCGAAACATAGCGTAAAAGGTAATTTTAACCAAAATTTTAAATTTTTTTATGACACATACCGACGAAAATCGAGTATTAATTGCGTCTCATGGATAGGAATTTATATGACTAGCACAAAAACCCTCAGAATTCCACCCCTAAAATGTGAGGTTCGCCTTTAGATCTTTAGGAATTCGGGTATCTATTTTTGATACCCAAGATAGTTAATACCTTTAGCTTTCTTGAGTTAAGGTTTGAATGCAGTCATATGTGTCTATTCCGTCATTACGGATGTGTACGTATGGTCTTTGTCGCCTTTTCTGGAGCATTGGTATCAGTATTAAATGATATGAGTGTACCGGTAGTATATTAAATTCTAGAACTTGTTTTTCTTATGCATTCCAAGACCGCATAGTGACTATTAGGATTTGCTAAATGATAAAAAGCACTATGATTAACCCATGTTTGAAACCAGTATTTGTTATGATGGTCACAACGATCATATAACTATTCCACACCCGTGCTTCGCATTCATTTTTAGTGCAAGACTCCCTTTGTACAACCCTCCGAGCCTATCCTTTTCACAGTTCTCATAATTTTCTGGTTAAGTCGGACTATTAATGAAGAGCATTGTTAACCCTTAAACCAATTGTTACACCCAAATCGCCTTAGCCTACATTGTATGTACACTTTTAGTACATTATTGTTTTAACCCAAGTTAATTATTGAGTACACGGTTGCTAAGTCCTTATCCTTGTAAATACTGTTTTGGGACGATTGAGATTCATAGTAAAATTTATTTCGCGGAAGAATAGGGAAGAAAAATTAAATCAATACCCCCATACGTTTGTCAAATGGTCTCCATGTTATGTTGATCCACCTCAATTTGGGTCAATAGTTAGATTGTAATTATGAGTTCTAAAACTCAAGTGTAGAGGTGTGTTATAAACCCCAAGTTATGATGTATTATAAGAAAAAAAATAGAAAAATAGAAAAGAAAAAGAAAAAAGATTGATGTAGAGTTGTGTAAAGTTTATATATCTTTGTCCGAGTTCTTGGCTTAGCAACCCAATCAGCGTGTATTCTTATAAATAATTAGCTAACCCTTTCACCCCAAATTCACCCAAAAAGCCACCCCAAATGTATCCTATCCGTTTTCGTTTCCATTTTTGTTATCTTAAACCTACACCCCACAACCCTCAAAAGACCTATTTGATAGTAATGATTAATACTTACGCCTAGCGGTGGAGGTTTGATCCTTTATTAAGCCTATGGTAATTTATATGCTATGACAGGTAATAAGTGTTAATTTTACGTTTTCCATAGTTGTTATAATTTATTATACACCCGAGAGAAAGAGAGAATCTCAAACACTTATGTGAGGTGCTAGTATATACTTTTTGTGCTTTTAATTACGAGGTCTAGGAGGTTGTGTCGTAAACTCCTTTAAAGAGTAGGTTAAATGCCCCCAATATTGCTATTGTCTAGGTAGAAAAGCCCATTTGCTTGAGGACAAGCAAATCCCAAGTGTAGGGGTATTTGATGAGGTGTTATTTTATTCATTTTTTCAGGGTCATTTAACCCCCTAAATCATGAAAATATGCCCAGATTATGTGCTTAATTGTTTGTTTTCATGTTTTTAGCACTTGGATGGCTTTTGGAGGAAATACACGTGACTCAGGCTCATTTGGAGAAGAAACGGACAAGACTATGACTTTACACCAATAGAAGACCATTACAGCATGACGGCGTCAGGAACATAAAGCGACGCCGTCGCGCTTGTTTCCTTATATATACAAATTCATTTTTAGGGTTTTAGTGTGTAACTTTTGGGAGACGAACCCTAGTTTTAGAAGACAACTTTGGCAGCCTTTAGGCTCATTTTTAGGGTGTCAAAACCCTCTTGTAATAGCCTCAACTGCATGATTTAATAAAGTGAAGTTCATTTATCCTTTATCACTTAATATGTCTATGTGTTTTGTGATAGATTCTTGTTTTTCTCCTTTATTTGCCATGCAAGGCTAGATCTATTAGTATTTACTTATTATTGCATGAAACTTAGATTGTAGATCCTTTTAATGTTGCTTCTTGTGATGGATGTGCGCGTTAGGCTTTAGAAAACTAGCCATAAGATATTAAATTGGCATAGACGTCTAGGGAAACGCGAGTGTGTAGAAAGGATACCATCGGTAACAGTCTTCATACTACCTTACCCCTAATATAGTTGATCCCTCTTAAGATATTTCAATTGCATTTAATATACTCTTAGGAGCCTTGTAATAGTCTTCATACTACTTTACTTGTACGTTGCCTTAACAGAATATTAAATACACGGCGGGTTTGTGTAATTCGTTCATGACTTAGGAAATACTTACACAAATCATCACAAGTGTGACAAAGCAACAGGATTAGGAGAAGCAATCTGAGGAGTAGTGCATGATTAAGTAAATACGTTTTTTTATCATATAAGTTATCACCAAATTAGTTTAGATTTATTTTATTAATTGTTAGTTTAATCAAACCAACCTCTCAAACTATGATATTTACTTGCTTTCATAAAAACATAAAAATACAAAAAGAATATTCTCTCAAACCTGTAGACCTCTGTTAGATTCTGATCAAGCCTTCCCAACCTATTCCCACAGAGAATGATAACAACCCCCAAGTCTTGCCTATACTACACTACAACGGTTAGGTGCTCTGCCTAGGGAGTTGTAAAACTTCTTGTTGAAGTCCTACGACGACCGCATCAATTATTATTACAAGTAGATATCTTTCTTGATTGGTTCATATTGTTGACTGATTGAACATATACTCGAATCTAACAATTTTAGAAGTAAAATTTTAAAACGCTAACCAACTGGTAAACTATTCAACCCCTCTCCCCTTATAGTTCCACAATTGGTATCTGAAGCTGAGGTCACTCAAGATTTTTAAAATATATATTTTAAATCTTGGATCGATCTATGGATTTTAAAAATATCTAGAAGGGCAATATATGCAAAGACACCACTTTTCATAAGTGATAGTTTTATTTATTGGAAAAATAGATTCGAAACATATGTGTAAGATCAAAAGATCTTGATCATTGGCATGTTATTACCAACGGTGATTTTCAACCTATTGAACAAAATCCAGAAACCAAATTAGATGAGGTTATCCATTTTGAAAAACAAAGCGATGATCTTAAAAAGAGGCTTGCGAAAAATAACGAAGCTAAAATGGTTATTTACAACGCTTTTTCTAGAAAAGAATATGAAAGAATTTTCATCTGTAATACGGAAAAAGAAATTTGGAAAACTTTGTTAATCATCCATCAAGGTAATAGCCAAGTAAAAGATAACAAGATTGACCTTTTGGTACAACAATGTGAACAATTCGTCATTTCCATAGAAGAATCTATAGATAGTACTTTTGCTAGATTTAATACAATTATTACTAGTCTAAAAGCTCTTAATGAAGGTTATTCTAGCAAGAATTATGTTAGAAAGTTTCTTAGAGCTCTACATCCTAAATGGAGAGCAAAGGTCACGGCCATTGAAGACTCAAAAGCCTTAACATCACTATCACTTGATGAACTTATCGGGAACCTCAAAGTTCATGAAATGATCATCAATAAAGATTCCAAAATAGTCAAAGCTAAAGGAGAAAGAAAATCTCTTACTTTAAAGGCTAAGAAGGAATCTAGTGATGATGAGTGTTTGACTTTCGGAAGTGAAGACAAAGAATACGCCATGACGATTAGAGACTTAAAAAGTTCTTCAAGAGAAGAGGCAGGTTTGTAAGACAACCTAGGAACGACAAAAAGACTTTCCGAAAAAGCCGAGAAGACAAGAACGACAAAAGTGAAAGGAAGTGCTTTAGATGTGGAGACCCAAATCATCTCATTGGAGAATGTCCAATACCACCGAAAGACAAGAACCAAAGAGCATTTGTCGGAGGTTCTTGGAGTGATAGCGGTGAGGAAGATGATGTGAAGGCTAATGACGAAACATGTCTCGTGGCTCAAGCATCTAGTGAGGTACGTTCCGAATCCTCTTACTTTTGTGATGAAAATTCATCAATAGACGATTTTATTTTAGAAAACGAATATGATAGATTATGCAAGATGAGTCTAAAAATAATTACAAAGAACAAACGCCTAAAATCCATCAAAAATAGTTTAGAAAATGAACTTAGTGAATTAAAAGAGAAATTGTCTACACTCGAGAAAAATAAGGGAGTTGATCTCGAATGTACAAAATGTCAATTGCTTAAAATTGACAATGAAAAACTTAAAGAGGAAGCCTTTAAGCTAACTCAATTTGAAAAGAGTACACATTGCTTAAATGAAATGTTAAACAATCAAAACCCCTCCGGAGATAACTTAGGTTTGGGATTTAACTCATTTGAAGCATCAACTAGTGGGACTAAGAAAATAAAATTTGTGAAGACTCAGGAAAACACGCCTTCTGGTGGAGGTTCCCCAAATACTGAGGGCGACCCTTATAAAGCACAGACGGCCCCTAAAGCAATTAAGGGACCGCCTGTCTGTTCACCAGAATCTGAAAAATTTGTTTCTTTTCAAAAATCCATTTTGGGTCCTAGACCAAAACACATAATGGTAAACAATGTTAAAGTTCCCGTTGCTAGTGATAATGAAATTATACAATTTTATAAACCATCGTTAAAACCCGGAGTTGGATTTTCCAAATTAAATTTTAGGTCAAAAACTCCACCACCTAGAAGAGTCAATAATCATTATCCTCGTTCTAAGACACCGCAACCAAAAAGGAATGTTGGTCGACAAAACCAACCTCGTGGTTTTCCCGTAACTTGGTATAACTTCCAACCTCAAAGTTACATGCCATGGGGAATATGTCCTCTATTTCCACATCCGAATCAAATGTAAGGGATGTTTAGTACTAACGACTTTGGACCCATGAGATATTGGGGACCAAATGTTTGAGTTGTTGTCTTAAATAAATAGATATGCCTTGGAGTCGACTTGGAACCCGATGAGTAGATAAAAGATAGCGAATGCTCTAAACACATGACGGGTAACCGAAAGCTCTTCTCCACCTACAAGGCATAAGGTAACGTCATGTTTGGCAGTAATCTTTGCGGTAACATCATTGGCAAAGGTACGATCTCTCATGACTCACTTAAAATTGCAAATGTGGAGCATGCAGATAATTTAGGTTTTAACTTGCTGAGTATAGGACAAATATGTAATAGTAAGTGTAAGGTTATATTTTCTAAAAATGATAGCGAAATAGTTAAGGACGATAAAGTCGTAGGTAGAGGAATTAGGAAAAGGGCTTATATGTGATGAAATTAAGAACTAAGCCCGAAGACAAAATTTGTCTTGCAACGATTGATGAAAACTCCACTTTGTGGCATAGGAGATTAGGTCACGCTAATATGCGTCTCATTCAATCGTTAGCTTCTAAGAAATTAGTTAGAAACGTACCCAAGCTTAAGTTTGATCGACATTTTTGTGATGCTTGTAAGATGGGAAAACAAGCTTGCGTTAGTCACAAAGCTAAGAATATAGTCTCAATGACTAGATGCTTAGAACTCCTTCACATGGATCTCTTCGGTCGATCCATCATATAGAGTTACGAAGGATACCTCTACACCTCAGTCAAAGTAGATGACTACTCTAGGTATACATGGAAAATATTTCTTAAGAATAAAATCGTGGCTTCCGAGCAATTTGAAATCTTTAGTAAGAAAATACAAAATCAATTAGGATGTTTAATAGTGTCAATTAGGACAGACCACGGTAGGGAATTTGACAATGAAGTACAATTTGGAGAGTTTTGTAATGCCAACGGTATTACACATAACTTCTCGACTCCACGCACTCCACAATCAAATAGCGTGGTTGAGAGGAAAAATAGGACATTACAAGAAATGAGTAGAACTATGTTGAACGAACAATCGTTACCACAAAAAATTTAGTGTAACGCCATAGATACTTCAACATACATCCTCAACCGAATCCTAATTAGAGACACCTTAGGTAAAACACCTTATGAAATCTTGAGAGGTAGGAAACCTACTCTTGATTATTTTAGAGTGTTTGGAAGCAAGTGCTTTATCTTAAACACCAAAGACTACCTCACTAAGTTTGACCCAAAGTCATATAAAGGTGTCTTTTTAGGATATTACCAAAATAGTAAGGCATACATCATCCTTAACAAACACACCATGAAAATTGAAGAATCACTTAACGTGACATTCAATGAAACTCCTCCACCCTCTAAGACATCACCCTTGGTGGATGATGACTTAGATTAAGTAGAAGCAATTAAGGTTACCAAAAAGAAAAACCTAGAAAATGAAATTGAGATGAAACTTTAAAATTGACAAAATAGTCAATATTAAGGAGTCTAGGAACCATTTATTAGAAAATGTCATAGGAAACCTTAATTAAAGAACTCTTAGGTCTTAAGCCCAAAACCAAAGTAACTTCTTTTGTTTTATATCAACTATAGAACCTAAGAATGTGAATGAAGCCTTAAAGGAGGAAAGTTGGATTATTACAATGCAAGAAGAATTAAATCAATTCGTTGCAAACGACGTTTAGGAGTTAGTACCACAACCTAATAATATGAAAATCATAGGAACTAAGTGGGTGTATAGGAATAAGCTAGACGAGAACGGTATAGTTTCTCGAAATAAGGCTAGGTTAGTTGCATAAGGTTATAATCAACAAGAGGGCATCGATTATGATGAAACTTATGCCCCATGTTTCTAGGTTAGAGTTTATTAGGATCTTATTAGCTTATGCTTATGATCTAGATTTTAAGTTATTCCAAATGGACATAAAAAGTTCATTCCTGAACAATTTTATCAATGAGGAGGTATACGTGGCACAACCTCTGGGATTCATTGACTTCAAAAAACCGGATCATGTTTATAAACTCAAGAAAGCTTTATATGGTCTTAAACAAGCACCCAAAGCTTGGTATAATAGATTAAAAGCTTTTCTTATTAAACATGAGTACAAAATGGGAATGGTAGATACCATACTTTTTACTAAGAAGAAAAGTTCAAATCTCATCATCGTTCAAATATATGTCTATGAAATTATATTCGGTTCGACTTGTTAAGACATGTGTGATAAATTTGCCAAAATCATGCATGACGAATTCGAGATGAGCATGATGGGTGAACTTCACTTCTTCCTTGGATTGTAAATAAAACAAATGAAAGATGGAATTTTCTTTAATCAATCTAAATATATTAAAGAAATGCTTAAGAAATTTGGCTTAGAATATTCTAAAACAATGAAAACCCACATGTTCTCGGATACTAAACTCACGAAAGACGAAGATTGTGAGTCAGTAGATAATACTAAGTATAGAGGCATGATAGGTAGTTTGCTCTACCTAATGGCAAGTAGGCCCGATATCATGTTTAGTATCTGCCTTTGTGCACGCTTCCAAGAGGATCCTAAAACCTCTCATCTTGAAGCGTTTAAACGTATCTTCAGATACGTTAAAGGCACTACGCACTTAGAATTATGGTATCCTAAAAGGACCGACATAGAAACCATAGTATATGCCGACTCTGATCATGCGGGAGATTATGTGTACCGAAAAAGCACTAGCGGTATTTGTATGTTCGTGGGATGTTGTTTAACATCTTGGTTCTCGAAGAAACAAACCGCTCTTGCTATATTTACTACCGAAGCCAAATACGTAAGCGCCGAAAAGGTATGTCAACAAGCACTATGGATGAAACAAGCTCCTATCGACTATGACATTTTACTCGACGACGTCCCGATCATGTGCGACAATAAAGGCGCGATTGACCTTAGCAAAAACCCGATGCAACACTCGCGAACTAAACACATCAAAATTCGTCACCACTTTCTTCGTGATAATGTCCAGAAAGGACATATCTCTATCGAAAATTTTTCTTCCGTCGACAATATTGCCGACATTCTCACTGAACCCCTTAAACGTGAATTGTTTAACTATCTACGTCTTGGTTTAGGAATGATGGAACACATTCCATAAATCGTTCTTCTTTTCTTCTGTCTCGATTCTAGTCGGTGTTCCACTCCGTGTCGTGACAACTTAATTACTTCATCCGAAGTACTTTAAGCATTTTTAATTAGCGAAATGCAAATTAAAACATCACTCTTTCAGTAAATTTTTTGTCAAAAAACAAGTATAAAACCCTCTGCTTAGGGTGGCACCCATATCAAGGGCGGCCCCTGATTAGATCAGGCAGCCCCCATATCGATATGGGACCGCCACCAGTCGAGACATAATGTCTGCACACCATTTTTGTTAAACACAAAAACAAACACCCCTGACTTAGGAAAAACTTACACAAATCATCACAAGTGTACAGAAGCAACAGTATATAGGAGAAAGCCACTCTAAGGATAGTGCATATTAAGTAAATACGTTTGTTATCATATAAGGTAATCACCTTAAATTAAGTCTTAGATTTATTTTATAAATTGTTATGTTTAATCAAACCAACACTCCAAACAATGATATTTACTTGCTTTTCATCATTAAAAACATAAAAAAACAAAAAGAATATTCTCTTCAAACCTGTAGACCCTCTGTATAGATACTGATTCAAACTTCCCAACCTATTCCCACAGAGAAAGAAAACAACCCCACAAGCTCTTGCTATAACTACACACAACGGTTATGTGCTTCTGGCCCTAGGGATTTGTAAAACTTCTTGTTAAGTCCTACGCGACCGCTATCAATTTATTACAAGTAGAAATCATAACTTGATTGGGTTCATATTGTTTGACTGATGAGACATAAATCGAATCCTAACAGATTATATAAGTTAGAAATTATAAAACGCTAACCACTGGTAAACAATCAACCCTATCCCCCCATAAAGGTCCACAATTAGTATCTGAAGCTGAGGTCACTCAAGATTTTTAAAATATATATTTTAAAGCTTGGATTGATCTATGGATTTTAAAAAATATCTAGAAGGGCAATATATGCAAAGACACCACTTTTCAAAAGTGATAGTTTTATTTATTGGAAAAATAGATTCGAAACATATGTGTAAGATCAAAAGATCTTGATCATTGGCATGTTATTACCAACGGTGATTTCCAACCTAAATGAACAAAATCCAGAAACAAAATAGACGAGGTTTATTTTAGTGATACAATATCATTAATATAAAGCTTTACGTGCTGTTGTGGGAATAAAATAGCGAGCCTTTTGAAAAACAAAGCGATGAACTTAAAAAAGGCTTGCTAAAAATAACGAAGCTAAAATGGTATTTAACAACGCTATACTGGCTAGACAAAGATAGAAAGAATTGTTCATCTGTAATACGGCAAAAGAAATTTGAAAAACTTTGTTAATCACCCATCAAGGTAATAGCCAAGTAAAAAATAACAAGATTGACCTTTTGGTACAACAATGTAAACAATTCGTCATTTCCGTAGAAGAATTTATAGATAATGCTTTTGCTAGATTTAATACAATTATTACTAGTCTAAAAGCTCTTAATGAAGGTTATTCTAGAAAGAATTATGTTAGAAAGTTTCTTAGAGCTCTACATCCTAAATGGATAGGCAAATGGACACACGGGAGCCATTGAAGACTCAAAAGCCCTTAACAACACTATCACTTGGATGAATTCTATTATAACCTTCAAAGTTCATGAACTAACATCAATAAAGATTCTGAAATAGTCAAAGCTAAAAGAGAAAGAAAATCTCTTGCTTTAAAGGCTAAGAAGGAATCTAGTGATGATGAGTGTTTGACTTTCAGAAGTGAAGACAAAGAATACGCCATGACGGTTAGAGACTTAAAAAAGTTCTTCAAGAGAAGACAGCCAGGTTTTGTAAGAACAACCTTAGGACTAACAAAAAGACTTTCCGAAAAAAGCCGAGAAGACAAAACAACAAAAGTTGAAGGAAGTGCTTTAAGATGTGGAGACTCTAATTATCTCATTAGAGAATTGTCCCAAAACCACTGAATACAAAACCAAAGAAGCAGATTGTCAGAGGTATCTTGAGTGAATAGCGGTGAGAAGATGATTAATAGGCTAAAAAAACGAAACGTTCGTGGCTCATAGCATCTAGTGAGGTACGCTTCTGAAACTTCTACTTTTTGTGATGAAAATTCATCAATAGATGATTTTATTTTAGAAAACGAATATGATAGATTATGCAAGATGAGTCTAAAAATAATTACAAAGAACAAACGCCTAAAATCCATCAAAAATAGTTTAGAAAATGAACTTAGTAAATTAAAAGAGAAATTGTCTACACTCGAGAAAAATAAGGGAGTTGATCTCGAATGTACAAAATGTCAATTGCTTAAAATCGACAATGAAAAACTTAAAGAGGAAGCCTTTAAGCTAACTCAATTTGAAAAGAGTACACATTGCTTAAATGAAATGTTAAACAATCAAAACCCCTCCGGAGATAAATTAGGTTTAGGAGGATTTAAACTCATTATGAAGCAGTCCACTATGTGGAACTACCTAAATCTAAAATTTATGAAGACTCAGGAAAACACGCCTTCTGGTGGCGGTTCCCCAAATACTGAGGGCGACCCCTATAAAGCACAGATGGCCCCTAAAGCAATTAAGGGACCGCCTGTCTGTTCACCAGAATCTAAAAAATTTGTTTCTTTTCAAAAATCCATTTTGGGTCCTAGACCAAAACACATAATGGTAAACAATGTTAAAGTTCCCGTTGCTAGTGATAATAAAATTATACAATTTTATAAACCATCGTTAAAACCCAGAGTTGGATTTTCCAAATCAAATTTTAGGTCAAAAACTCCACCACCTAGAAGAGTCAATAATCATTATCCTTGTTCTAAGACACCGCAACCAAAAAGGAATGTTGGTCGACAAAACCAACCTTATGGTTTTCCCGTAACTTGGAATAACTTCCAACCTCAAAGTTACATGCCATGGGGAATGTGTCCTCTATTTCCACATCTGAATCAAATGTAAGGGATGTTTAGTACTAACAACTTTGGACCCATGAGATATTGGGGACCAAATGTTTGAGTTGTTGTCTTAAATAAATAGATATGCCTTGGAGTCGACTTGGAACCAGATGAGTGGATAAAAGATAGCGAATGCTCTAAACACATGACGGGTAACCGAAAGCTCTTCTCCACCTACAAGGCATAAGGTAACGTTATTTTTGGCAGTAATCTCCGCGGTAACATCATTGGTAAAGGTACGATCTCTCATGACTCACTTAAAATTGAAAATGTGGAGCATGCAGATAATTTAGGTTTTAACTTGCTGAGTATAGGACAAATATGTGATAGTAAGTGTAAGGTTATATTTTCTAAAAATGATAGCGAAATAGTTAAGGACGATAAAGTCATAGGTAGAGGAATTAGGAAAATGGCTTATATGTGATGAAATTAAGAACTAAGCCCAAAGATAAAATTTGTCTTGCAACGATTGATGAAAACTCTACTTTGTGTCATAGGAGATTAGGTCACGCTAATATGCGTCTCATTCAATCGCTAGCTTCTAAGGAATTAGTTAGAAACGTACCCAAGTTTAAGTTTGATCGACATTTTTGTGATGCTTGTAAGATGGGAAAACAAGCTCGCGCTAGTCACAAAGCTAAGAATATAGTCTTAATGACTAGATGCTTAGAACTCCTTCACATGGATCTCTTCGGTCCATCCATCATACAGAGTTACGAAGGATACCTCTACACCTCAGTCAAAGTAGATGACTACTCTAGGTATACATGGACAAGATTTCTTAAGAATAAAATCGAGGCTTCCGAGTAATTTGAAATCTTTAGTAAGAAAATACAAAATCAATTAGGATGTTCAATAGTATCAATTAGGACGGACCACGGTAGGGAATTTGACAATGAAGTACAATTTGGAGAGTTTTTGTAATGTGCCAACTGTATGTAACACAAAACTATCTCGGCTCAACGCACATCCACAATCAAATAGCGTGGTTGAGAGGAAAAATAGGACATTACAAGAAATGAGTAGAACTATGTTGAACGAACAATCGTTACCACAAAAAATTTAGTGTAACGCCATAGATACTTCAACATACATCCTCAACCGAATCCTAATTAGAGACACCTTAGGTAAACCAAAACCTTAGAAATCTGAGAGGTAGGAACCTACTTCTTTATTAATTTTAGAGTGTTTTGGAACAAGTGCTACCATCTTAAACCCAAAAAAAAGGACTACCTCACGTAAGTTTGACCAAAGTCATATCAAGTGTCTTTTTTAGGATTATACCTAAAATAGAAAGGCATACATCTCCTAACAAACACACCATGAAAATTGAGAGAATGTACTTAACGTGACATTCAATGAAACTCCGCGCACCCACAAGGACATCACCCTAGGTAGAATGATGACTTAGATTAAGTAGAAGCAATTAAGGTTACCAAAAAGAAAAACCTAGAAAATGACATTGAGATGAAACTTTAAAATTGATAAAATAGTCAATATTAAGGAGTCTAGGAACCATTCATTAGAAAATGTCATAGGAAACCTTAATCAAAGAACTCTTAGGTCTTAAGCCCAAAACCAAAGTAACTTCTTTTGTTTTATATCAACTATAGAACCTAAGAAGGTGAATGAAGCCCCTTAAAGGATGAAAGTTGGATTATAACAATGCAAGAAGAAATAAATCATATTCGTTGCAAACCGACGATTAGGAGTAAGTACACCACACAAACCTAAGAATATGAAAAATAATTGAACTTAAGTGGGGTGTATAGGAATAAGCTAGACGAGAACGGTATTGTTTCTCGAAATAAGGATAGGTTAGTTTCACAAGGTTATAATCAACAAGAGGGCATCGATTATGATGAAACTTATGCCCCAGGTTTCTAGGTTAGAGTCTATTAGGATCTTATTAGCTTATGCTTATGCTCTAGATTTTAAGTTATTCTAAATGGACATAAAAAGTTCATTCCTGAACAATTTTATCAATGAGAAGGTATACGTGGCACAACCTCTGGGATTCATTGACTTCGAAAAACCGGATCATGTTTATAAACTCAAGAAAGCTTTATATGGTCTTAAACAAGCACCCAAAGCTTGGTATAATAGATTAAAAGTTTTTCTTATTAAACATGAGTACAAAATGGGAATGGTAGATACCATACTTTTTACTAAGAAGAAAAGTTCAAATCTCATCATCGTTCAAATATATGTCTATGAAATTATATTCGGTTCGACTTGTTAAGACATGTGTGATGAATTTTCCAAAATCATGCATGATGAATTCGATATGAGCATGATGGGTGAACTTCACTTCTTCCTTGGATTGTAAATAAAACAAATGAAAGATGGAATTTTCTTTAATCAATCTAAATATATTAAAGAAATGCTTAAGAAATTTGGCTTAGAAGATTCTAAAACAATGAAAACCCCCATGTCCTCGGATACTAAACTCATGAAATACGAAGATTGTAAGTCAGTAGATAATACCAAGTATCGAGGCATGATAGGTAGTTTGCTCTACCTAATGGCAAGTAGGCCCGGTATCATGTTTAGTATCTGCCTTTGTACACGCTTCCAAGAGGATCCTAAAACCTCTTATCTTGAAGCGTTTAAAAGTATCTTCTGATACGTTAAATGCATACGCCCCAAACCCCTTTTTAAATTAGAATCATGGTATCCTAAGAGGACCGACATAGAAACCATAGTATATGCCGACTCTGATCATGCGGGAGATTATGTGTACCAAAAAAGCACTAGCGGTATTTGTACGTTCGTGGGATGTTGTTTAACATCTTGGTTCTCGTAGAAACAAACCACTCTTGCTATATCTACTACCGAAGCCAAATACGTAAGTGCCGAAAAGGTATGTCAAGAATACGTAAGCGCCGGAAAGGCATGTCAACAAGCACTATGGATGAAACAAGCTCTTATCGACTATGACATTTGACTCGACGACGTCCCGATCATGTGCGACAATAAAGGGGCGATTGACCTTAGCAAAAACCCGGTGCAACACTCGCGAACTAAACACATCGAAATTCATCACCACTTTCTTTGTGATGATGTCCAGAAAGGACATATCTCTATAGAAAATTTTTCTTCCATCGACAATATTGCCGACATTCTCACTGAACCCCTTAAACGTGAATTGTTTAACTATCTACGTCTTGGTTTAGGAATGATGGAACACATTCCATAAATCGTTCTTCTTTTCTTCTGTCTCGATTCTAGTCGGTGTTCCACTCCGTGTCGTGACAACTTAATTACTTCATCCGAAGTACTTTAAGCATTTTTAATTAGCGAAATGCAAATTAAAACATCACTCTTTCAGTAAATTTTTTGTCAAAAAACAAGTATAAAACCCTCTGCTGAGGGTGGCCCCCATATCAAGGGCGGCCCCTGATTAGATCAGGCAGCCCCCATATCGATATGGGACCGCCACCAGTCGAGACATAATGTCTGCACACCATTTTTGTTAAACACAAAAACAAACACTCCCTTCCTCTCTAATTGCAACGACGAAACGAACCACAAACCCACCAAACTTCAAAATCAACCTCTAAAACTCAAATTGAAGATCAAATCATCACTAATAATCATTCCTAACATCACAAAGATCATCAATTGTAGGTCATTTCGTTTATTTTCTTTCAAATTTATGTCTAGTGTTCATGATAACACAAAATCAAAAATTGGGGATTTTCATTTTTCTTTTGTTTGTGTGAAATTAGGACTATAATAGCACAATGTATAACTAATATGCTTCCCATAGACATAGGATTTGCATAATTAAATGTGTTTGTCAAAGGTTTTCATTCGCTTGTAACCCTAATTTCTTTCAAAATTACTCATGGTAGGAACACCATAAAAATATTTTTATGCATTGTTAATAGACTCTAAAAATGTTTTTGCATACATGTATAATGATCTCATGAACAAAATTCGAAATACATAATTCATATGTATTTTTTGACATGTTTGAATGAGCGAAATTGAATTATGAAGCGTTTGGGTTAACTCATAGGTTTTGTTCTAGAGTTGAGTTAACCGCAACTCCACATTCGTTGCATATAGGCACACACTAGGCACAAATTCTTATTAATTATACAAGTTCACAATTATAAAATCCGATATTGTTTTCTTTTAGGTGACAATGCCTCGTAAAACTGGTGAATATCACCAAAACACAAAAAGCTACATTCCGAAAATATCACATGAATACACCTCACCTTTAAAAGAGATGCTTAAGAATCTAGAAAGTCGTTGCATTCATGAGGGTAGGGTAGTATTTTTAGATTTTGATGACATGGTCTACGTTAGACCCATGTTTGGTAATATTGGGTTTGAGTGTCTTCTCGAAATTAATGAACAAATCGTTCCTCATTTCATTCTTGAATTTTATAGTCAATATCGTGTCAACTACACTCTCGAAGGTCAAATGTTAATCGAGTTTGTCATCCAAGATGAATTCTTCTCTTACACAATTGAAGAATTTGGTCAAATTCTTTGTATTCCCTATAATGGTGCATGTTATTTTTTTGATAAGTGGTCACTTGACGACTTACAATATAGTGTCCCTACTAGTGGTCCTTATCAAACTGACCCTCCTTGCCTCGATGAAATCAAAAACTATGTTCAAGAGAAACGGGAGGGTCGTGTCACTCGTATCCGTCATGATGAAGTCATTAATGTTGAGGAAAAAAAAAGTTTTAACTCGTGAAATCGTGTCAGTAATGAAAACTTGGGTCGAAATAATTCAAGAAAATGTCTTTTGTCTTGGGGAACCAGGACCATGTCCCCGCGTGTCTTTGTCACATGCTTTATTGTATCGTTAAGTCTAAACGATACAATCTTGCATATTTTATTACAAAACATATGGAGTTTGTCACTAAATAACCTTAGTTAATTCTACCATACGGTATGTTATTAATTCGATTGTTTAAGTATGTCATGTCCGAGAGTCCCGAATTGTCAAACGATCATTATGTCTTGTACGATCGTGTTATGTATCCTCTTACCGCTCAACAAGAGCGAAAGACTCGAAAGGATTATAGAACGAGAAAAGGTCGCTCCTCCACTTCCTCCTCATCCGCCTTCGGTTAACCGTCCTCCTCTCATCTCAACGATGATGATAATGATGGAAATGACAAAGGGACCTCGCGTGCAAGCACTCCTTCTCCCACTCGTTTTGTCAATTCATTATCAAATGACATTTCTCAAATCTTTTCAAATCCACCCAATGTTGACCCAAACATGGAAGAATTCTATACTCGCTAAACCAAAATCCTCAACCTCAATCCCAATTGCGAGATGAGCAACGTGGTGAAATAAGGTCAATCGAGAAAGGAATCAAGAATTTGTTGAGGGGAAAGAAGAAGAAGTAAACAATGTGGATCATTGCAAAAAACATTTTGATTATGAATTTTACTTATTTATGTTTGGTGATACTTGCTTATCATTACTTATGCTTTGGTACTTTAACTTATGCTATTTGGTAGGATTTTTAGAAGTTAGTTTAAGCAGCGTAATTGCCTTGGATGATTGTTCCATTTTATCATCCTAAACTAATTTTCATGCTTTTGACACTCTATGCTAATTACTAAATTTATGATATTATGCATGCTTATTTGTTTCATAGTCACATGCCTATAATTGTTTCCCAAATAGTATAGCTAGCCTTTAAATGTGAAAATCTTAGAAGTATTAGATGATTCTTGAAGAAATAGATTTGGTTGCAAAAGTCTTTCCAGGATAGCATGATTCTAGGTAGGATTGAAGGTCTGGAAAACTGGGAAAAATCTTCGTCTTTCCAGAGAATGGCCCCCATAAATGATGGGCGGCCCCCATATATATCTAGGACCGCCAACATATTTATAAGACCCCATCAGGCATCACGAGATTTTTCATTGTGTCTCTCTGATGCATATTTTATTTTAAAATATATTTTTACTAAGTTTTAAATTTAAACTCGATCTACCTGACAACGCACTAACGGGCAGAGAACCCGATCGTGGGTAGTACAGAATGGTAAATCCGATGTCGTTCCAAGAGCTAAGTTGTAATTAGTTTTAAATTGAAATGTCACGTTTTGAAAATGGTTTTTGATTTGAATTAAAAGGAATTAAAAATAACAATAAAATAAATAACTGAAAATAAAAGAGTTGGAGATATCAAGAGAGAAAACGTGCTAACCTAGTTACTTCATTACTGTTGTTATGAAAATGCATTCCTATGCAATGTTAAACTATGGTTTCATTAGCTGTTTCTAAGGTCGATAGACTTGAATGTGCATATTTAGTCTATCATATACTTCCTGCGATTCTGAATCAGTCCCAAATCATTTGGGAAGTAGGTTATCCAGATTGCAGTGATTAATCCCAACTATTCCTAAAACATATATAATAATCTATAAAGATTATTATTATTAACCCTCTTTGAAAAGGTTCTTGTGCTTTTTAAGTATATTAAGTGATAAGTGCGGTGACCGGTTAGTTCCTACACCAGGTAAGGAGTTAGTGATCCTCCCTAGTACCCATTAGATCCCATATTGACAAGATAATCTAATTATAGGGCAAGCTAGATCCAAACCACCCGTACTACCAAAACCCATGGTTACACGATAGTCAAGGAATATCTAATGAAACTATAATCTAACAGGAAACAATCGTAACAAGAGTAACTACATAACTAGGCCAGCAGTTTAAGTGCTTAGCCGCTCATGGTAACGGAAACAAAGAAAGAAATAGAAGAAATCATAGATTGAAAACTCATAATTCTTATAGTATTCGTATTTGAACGATTAAATACAAAAAGTAAGTAAAGTGTGATCTCCCTTGGACTCCAGGTGGAATTCTTTGAAGGTTGGAAGCCTTTGTCGCCTCTCCAATTGGTTGTAGAGGAAGTGATGTCGGAATAGCTTGAATGAGGCCTCTATTTATAGGTATCGAACCTATTACGGCGCAACCAATAAAGGTGTTACGCCGTAACCTTCTTACACGACATTCCATAATTAAGCAGCTGTTACGGCGTAACCAGATATGGTGTTATGCCGTAACCTTCAAATAATATCCATAAGTACGTGATCTTTATTCCATATTTGTAGATTCTTTTGGTTACGGCATAACTGGATAAGGTGTTACGCCGTAACTATAACTTGACAAGATTTCCTTTCAAATATATGGTTATGGCGTAACTAGATATGGTGTTACGCCGTAAAGTCTTCCTTGATCTTCGTACTTGCTTAATTTATGTTACGGTGTAACCATTTTTGGTGTTACGCCGTAACATTCTTTAGAATTTACACGTTCTTTTTCCCTTGTTTCTTGTCACTTTCCTGCATTTCACCTAAAAACTACAAAACAATAGAAAATCTCTCGTTTTCGAGTGTTAGTGAAACATTTGCAGGTAATATAGGGGGTATTTTGTCACCAAAAAGTATTAAATATTTGATGTGTGGTTACTATAGAAGGGAGGGTATTTGCACACTCGCTCGCGAGAGTATTAGAATATAGTTGATGTATATCAAATATATCCGCTGCCACTCTTTGACTTTTAGAGCCTTGCCCACAAGTAGAACCTGTTCTCTAGAAACAATTTCAAAAAAGATTTCTATCGACACACCTAACTCTCAGAACATGAATCACTATAAACACTCATTATGCTACGAAAACATCAAAGTCGAACCACCAACGAAAAGGATATATAAAAGATCCATTGCACGCTCCCTTCCACTACGTCACGGTGTTCTTTGTATTCATTTTTTAGGGTGATCACTCATTGTACATCAGAAGCATGTATTCTATCATAAGCTTGAAAAGTACACAAATCTGCACCAGTTAGAATTAAGGTCTAAATGTTCTCAAATGCAACAAGGGGTAAAATGGTTTCAAATGGATGATAAAGGGTTAGATAGACATGGGATTACACATTTAATGGTTGTTAATATAAAAACACAAAACAAATAGTCTAAAATAATCTAAGGTTGTCATAACTAGCTACTGTCCATCCATGGGTCCAAGAGTTTAAGTCCGAAAATCTGATCTTCAATAATGGGCTACTAGCTCCATTCTTCATGAGTATTGGGATGACTTGGTGTAATAATGGGCTACTAGCTCCATTTTACTGAGATGTCTTGGTGCAATAATGGGCTACTAGCTCCATTTTTTTATTATTTTTTTATTTTGCACCATCTTTACATTTTTAGCACATGGGTGGCTTTTTGTTTCACCCTCTTTTCTTCATTTTCTTCATAATATGCAAATGTTACAGGAGTTTATATCTTTAATTATTGCCCCTGCAACATCCGATATTATACGCACATCCCCCCACTTGAGATAAACAATGTCGAAAGTGGTGATACAGGGGGGTCTTTATAGATCATAACTGATTGGTCTTCCACGAATGCATATAATTCTCGTTCCCATTCCCCCCGAACCATGGACTTAAGTAGCCAGAAATTTCAACACAAAGAAAATTAAGACTACAGGGTAGGCTAAGGTGAAATGGTGTAACGAAACATATAGAGTAGGGTGAAAACATAGATTGGTTTAACAAGGGTGATCTAGGGGTATCTTGCACTAATAATGAGTGCAACAAAAGGGTTTATCACGGGAGGTCGACAAGTCAGTGTAACAAGTCGATAAACACACACATATAGGCTATTTGGGTGATTTCCTAAGTGTTGCCTTCTTGAACTATCTATTCCTGCTAATCAATTAGGTCTCGAAATGATGTACATGCCAAGTTCTAAAGTCTACAATACTACCGGCACACTCAATATTTTGGTGGATTTTTGAGTAATATGATGGAAACGGAATATTAGGCATAAATCTCACCAAGTATAATAAAGGGTAATGTGCATTCGGCAAAGATTAATTCTAGTTATTTAAGAAAAATTTGTCAAAAATTTTAAAATTGGCATAATTTTCAAAGAAAACTAGAAAATCGAAGGCAAAACATACGTCAAGTATTAATTCTACTCCCATCCCCCACTTGATTTGTACAATGTCCCTATTGTACATTAAGGAAATGAAATAAAAAGGAAAGAGTAGAATTAAGACAAGAAACTCCCTGAGCTTTGCTTTGAAATTTGAAATTTGGCGGAAATCTTTAGATTATTTCCGTCTTCTCGCAAGCTCTTTATCCCCTGTGATCACAAAACAAACCAAAGCATAAAATCGTTCTACAAGAATTATGAAGTGTACAGGAAATACAAACCTAACTCACTTTCGTAGGAATCACGGTTGCATTTAGCATATGCAACAAGCCTTTTAAACCACTTGGTGGCCCAAGTGGACGAGTTTAGTCTTGTGAGGGCTTCCAGAGAACATACCCACAAAGTCCATTTACGTATACAAGGTTTAGACATGTTTAAAACTTAAATTTTTATGATTTCAGAAGGAGGTTACGGCGTAACCGGGAAATGGGTTACGTCGTAATCAAGTGGTAAATTTTTTAAGTTTTAAGGTGTTACGGCGTAACCATGAAATGGTTTACGTCGTAACTGTAGTGGTTACGGCGTAACTAAAGTTGTTACGCCGTAACTGCTGCAAATTCAGCAAAGTTACCACATGATTATGAGTCGAGCCGGTCTCGATAATTGCCTCTTAGCTTCTGGATTCTGCAAAACAAAGTAAGAAACATGCAAACCAACTAATGCAAAAAGGAAATTTCATTAAATAAAGGACGGGTTGTCTCCCGACAAGCACTTTTGTTTATTAACGAGTCTTTAAGTTAGACTCATGCTCATTCTACGTCATCCCGTCATCAATACATCCCCGAATCCAATCTACAACTTCCTGATCATATTTGTACTCGTTTCCTAAACTAAGGCAACCTCTGTAGAATCCTTTAATCTTTTTTCAGGCTTATGGATTCCTTTTTTCTTATCTTCGTCACTGACTTTTAACAGGGGTCCCATTGAGTTATGTTGTTTTACCGTTAGTTTCCTAAAGGCTTTTTCGGCTCGTGGCATATGAAATATTATTTTATCATTACCGATTTTAAACCAAAGTGTTCCTTTACCCCGGTCTTCAACTAGTCCTATTTGTTCTTTGAAAGGTTGTCCAAACAGAACTTCAGTTAATCCCTTTTCCACAAATTCACTAATGTTTTCGAGAATGATGAAATCAACTAAGAATTGGTGGTTTCCTATGAACACATGTAAATTTTTAGCAAGTCCCACCATGTTAATTCCTAAATACATTAGTTCATGATTCATGATTGTGTTATAGGCTTTGATAGACATTATGTTGAAAGGGGTTTGTGGTTCGAAATAGGGGTTAAAATTAACAAACCCTATTTTGCAAAAAAGTTGTAAATTATCAGGGCTATGTAAATGAATTCTACCACCGCTTTTTAAAAATTCGGTTTTAGCTTTTTCATTGGACAGAATCCCTGGATCTACGTCATCCCACATGTCGTCTATATCAACAAATTCTTCCAATCCTATGCTCATTCTTTTATCAGGATCACAGAGCGTCATACTGAAATCTTCCTTGTCTTCTGCTAATTCTGATGGTGAGAGTGAAATAATATCTTGGCTTCCGTATTCGGGTGATAAGTAATTTTTAAAGTCCTTTACCTTTTCGTCATTCATGACTAAATCACATAATTCATGCGTTTTATCTAATTCGTTTATAACGCAAACAGGAGAAATAAAGGCGAGAGGTTCTTTCTTATTGATATTAAAAACTACTTGATCATTTCCAACTCCTAGAAAGATATTTTTACCGTAAACATCAATCTTTGCATGAGCAGTTGCCAACATGGGCCTGCCTAGGATGATCGGGACATTTTCATCTTCCATGATGTCGAGAACGACAAAATCAACGGGAAACACGAAATTACTAATTTTCACTAGTACATTTTCTTTTATCCCTTTTGGAGATTGCTTGGATCTATCAGCCATTTCGATAGTCATTTTAATTGGTTTCAAGCTTCTAAGTCCTAATCTTTTGAATAGGGAATAGGGCATAATGCTGATACTTGCCCCTAGATCAGCTAGAGCATTATTCATTGAGTGGTTTTCGATAATACAAGGAAGGATGAAACTTCTAGGATCAGTATCTTTCGGAGGAAGTTTATTTTGAAGGGCAGTAGAGTAATGTGCGGGTAATTCTTTGATTTCATGTGAAACTACTTTTTGTAATTGTTGTTTTGGTTTATCATGAGTTGTAGTTGGTTCCTTATTTTTCTCAAGGATGCGCCTTTTTACTTTTTCACCAAATGTCTCAGTTTTAGGCATCAAAGTGTGCTTAGGGTTGTGTGTGGAGATCAACTGAGCGAGGTGATTTACTTTTTGCTCTATCCTTTTTATAGAGGAATCATGATTTTTTAAACTTAGATCAGTACTTATCATGATCTTCTTCATCCACTCATTTTGGATTGCTTGTCTTTCCCCAGATTCCTTCAAACATTGCTCGAATTTGTCTTTGAGGTTGGTTGGACGATTTCTAGGTTCGGTGTAGGTCTTATCGTAGTTAATTTTGCTAGATCTTATGCTTTTAATCTCAGCATAGTAACTTCTTCTGTCATCATCTGTATTTAATTTACGAAAATCAACCTTTAGCTCTTCCATTTCGTGATTTAATAATTTTAGCTTTTCGGTAATAATACGAAATGGGTTAGGGGTAGTCATGTGATTTTCCTTGCAATGCCACTTATGCGAATGTTCAGCCAATTTTTGGATTGATTTCAATGCATCAGAAGCCGTCAACCCAGGAATAAGACCGTTTGAGTCGATAGTTCATCGAGTTTGGCTATTTAATCCATTGTAGAAGGTGTTTACCTTTTGGTGATTGTTGAGATCGTGAAAGGGACATTTGAAAAGTAGGTCGTTATATCTTTCCCAAGTATTGAAAAGGGATTCTCCATCTTCTTGCTTAAAATTTCGAATTTCACTCAACTGTTTGAATATCATCGCAGGAGGGCAAAATCTTCAAATGAAGTTTTGTTTCAGATCACTCCAACTTTTCATACATTTGGCTGATGTTCTTTAGAACCAACTCTTAGTGCTTGAAATCGCTAGCATATTCAACTTTTCATACATTTGGCCGATGTTCTTTACTTTTTCACCAAATGTCTCAGTTTTAGACTCCTGAGCGTTGAATATGCTAGCGATTTCAAGCACATTACTGATGTGTTCGACAGCACTATCGGTTGGACCACCTGAGAAGGAAATCTTACGTAATTCCCTTAGAAGTTGTCCCTTAACTTTAAATGTTGAGTTATCGGGACAGGCGGGTCTTTTTCTAGTGTTGTTTAGGTCGAGAGTTAGGTATTGTTCTAATGTAAGGGGTTTCAATATCTACATTTTCTGTATCTGACTCGGATGACTCAGATTCGTAGAAAGTATAGATGTTATGAATGGGTGTGGGCGAAACCTCTCTTCTTGCTCGAAATTGTATTTCCGGATTAGCAAACGGAGTAACTGTCCCTGCTTTGCTTCTTCTTGTTCTCATTTGAGGAACCTTCAAAAGCTAAAAATATTAGCTCCCCGGCAGCGGCGCCAAAAACTTGATGTGTATTTTATTTAAAATATATTTTTACCAAGTTTTAAATTTATAAAACTTGATCTACGTGACAACGCACTAACGGGCAGAGAACCCGATCATGGGTAGTACATAATGGTAAATCCGAGGTCGTTCCAAGAGCTAAGTTGTAATTAGTTTTAATTTGAAATATCACGCTTTGAAAATAGTTTTTGATTTGAATTGAAAGGAATTAAAAATAACAATAAAATAAATAACTGAAAATAAAAGAGTTAGAGATATCAAGAGAGAAAACGTGCTAACCTAGTTACTTCATTACTGTTGTTATGAAAACGCATTCCTGTGCAATGTTAAAGTATGGTTTCATTAGCGGTTTCTAAGGTCGATAGACTTGAATGTGCATATTTAGTCTATCCTATACTTCCTGCAATTCTGAATCAGTCCCAAATCATCTGGGAAGTAGGTTATCCAGGTTGCAGTGATTAATCCCAACTATTCCCAAAACATATCTAATAATCTATAAAGATTATTAACCCCCTTTGAAAGGGTTCTTGTGCTTTTTAAGTATATTAAGTGATAAGTGCGGTGACCAGTTAGTTCATATACTAGGTAAGGAGTTAGTGAACCTCCCTAGTACCCATTGGATCCCATATTGACTAGATAATCTAATTATGGGGCAAGCTAGGTCCAAACCACATGTACTACCAAAATCCAGGGTTACATAATAGTCAAGGAATATATAATGAAACCATAATCTAACAGGAAACAATCATAACAAAACTAACTACATAACTAGGCCAGCACTTTAAGTGCTTAGTCGCTAATGGTAACGGAAACACAACAAGAAATAGAAGAAATCATAGATTGAAAACTCATAATTCTTACAGTATTCGTATTTGAACGATTAAATACAAAAAGTAAGTAAAGTGTGATCTCCCTTGGACTCCAGGTGGAATTCTTTAAAGGTTGGAAGCCTTTGTCGCCTCTCCAATTGGCTGTGGAGGAAGTGATGTCGGAATAGCTTGAATGAGGCCTCTATTTATAGGTATCGAACCTGTTACGGCGTAACTGATAAAGGTGTTACGCCGTAACCTTCTTACACGGCATTCCATATTTAAGCAGTTGTTACGGCGTAACCAGATATGGTGTTACGCCGTAACCTTCAAATAATGTCCATAAGTACGTGATCTTCATTCCATATTTGTGGATTCTCTTGGTTACGGCGTAACTGGATAAGGTGTTACGCCGTAACTAACTCTAACTTTGACAAGATTTCCTTCCAAATATATGGTGATACCCCGACGCGCCCTTAACTAAAGAAATATCGTGCTCTTCCACAAACCCAGCCGCTACCACTTCCTCTATCCAACCTTATGCGCGTTCGTACTTCCTAACTTCGAATCATCACAGGCCTTCGCCGGTTAACCATTTTTTTAGGTGTTACGCTGTACACATCTTCAGAATTTACACTTTAGGTCCTTTTTTCCCTTGTATCTTGTCACTTTCCTGATTCCTGCATTTTAAAAAAACTTAAAAACTAGCAAAAAATGATAGAAATTCTCATTTTCGGTATATTTTATTCTTTTGCATATAATATAGGGGGTATTTTGCCACCAAAAAGTATTAAATATTTGATGTTATCAAATATCCCCCCACTTGACTTCTGCTTTCCCTCAAGTAGAACCTGTTAGCACATTTCATAAAAAGATTTCTCAAGAATAACTTCAAGAAATGAATTAATAAAACTCTCATGCTAGAAAACATCAAAGTTGAACACCTCATGAAAAAGGGATAAAAAGTCGCACAGCTCTCCACTAGTCTAAGTGTTTCATTTTTGGGGTGATCGCTAAATTGCACAGTCATAGCATGTATTCTATCATAAGCTTGGAAAGTACACAAAACTGTACCAGTTAGAATTAGGGTCTAAATAATTCTCAAAGGCAATAAGGGTAATATGATTTTAAAGGGTGATAAAGGGGTTAAGATAGACATGGGTTTCACATTTAATGGTTGTTAATAAAAACACAAAACAAATAGTCTAAAATAATCTAAGGTTGTCATAACTAGCTACTGTCCATCCATGGGTCCAAGAGTTTAAGTCCGAAAATTTGATCTTCAATAATGGGCTACTAGCTCCATTCTTCATAAGTATTGGGATGACTTGGTGTAATAATGGGCTACTAGCTCCATTTTACAAAGATGTCTTGGTGCAATAATGGGCTACTAGCTCTATTTTTTTATTTTTTATTTTTATTTTGCACCATCTTTACATTTTTAGCACATGGGTGGCTTTTTGTTTCCCCCTCTTTTCTTCATTTTCTTCTTAATATGCAAATGTTATAGGAGTTTATATCTTTAATTATTGCCCCTGCAACATCCAATATTATCCGCACATCTCCCCACTTAAGATAAACAAAGTCGAAAGTGGTGATACAGGGGTGTCTTTATAGATCATAATTGATTAGTCTTCCACGAATGCATATAATTCTAGTTCCCATTCCCCCCGAACCATGGACTTAAGTCGCCAGAAATTCAACACAAAGAAAATTAAGGCTACATGGTAGGTTAAGGGGAAATGGTGTAACAAAACATATAGAGTATGGTGAAAACATAGATTGGTTTAAAAAGGGTGATCTAGGTGTATCTTGCAATAATAATGGGTGCGACAAAAGGGTTTATCACGGGAGGTCGACAAGTTAGTATAACAAGTTGATAAACACACACATATAGGCTATTTGGGTGGTTTCCTAAGTGTTTCCCTCTTGAAATATCTATTCCTGCTAATTAATTAGGTCTTGAAATGATATACATGCCAAGTTCTAAAGTCTACAATACTATAAGGGTTGTGTGGGTTTTGTGGTTTGGGGGCAAGGCACACACAATATTTGGTGAGATTTTAGAATAATAAGATAGAAATAGAATATTAGCATAAATCTCACCCGTAATAATAATAGGTTTTTTTTTTATTTTTTTTGGTGCATTCGACAAAGATTAATTCTAGTTATTTAAGAAAAATTTGTCAAACATTTTAAAATTGGCATAAATTTCAAAGAAAACTTAAAAATCAAAGGCAAAACATATGTCAAGTATTAAGTCTACTCCCATACCCCCACTTGATTTTTACAATGTCCCTATTGTACATAAATGAAATAATAAGGAAATAGTAAAATTAAGACAAGAAACTCCCTGAGCTTCGCTTTGAAATTTGAAATTTGGCTGAAATCTTTAGATAATTTCCATCTTCTCGCAAGCTCTTTATCCCCTGTGATCACAGAAACAAACCAAAGCATAAAACCATTCTACAAGAATTATGAAGTGTACAGAAAATACAAACCTAACTTACTTTTATATGAATCACAGTTACATTTAACATATGAAACAAGCCTTTTAAACCACTTGGTGGACCAAGTGGACGAGTTTAGTCTCGTGAAGGCTTCCAGAGATCATACCACAAAGTCCATTTACGTATACAAGGTTTAAACATGTTTAAAACTCAAAAATTTAAGGATTTCAAAAGGAGGTTACGGTGTAACCATAGAATGGGTTACGTCGTAATCTAGTGGTGAAATTTTTTAAGTTTTAAGGTGACACGGCGTAACCAAGAAATGGTTTACATCTTAACTGTAGTGGTTACGACGTAACTAAAGTTGTTACGCCGTAACTGCTGCAAATTCAGCAAAGTTACCACATGATTATGAGTCGAGCCGATCTTGATATTTGACTCCTAGCTTCTAGATTCTGCAAAACAAAGTAAGAAACATGCAAACCAACTAATGCAAAAATAAATTTCATTAAATAAAGGACGGGTTGTCTCCCAAAAAGAACTTTTGTTTATTAACGAGTCTTTAAGTTAGACTCATGCCCCTTTCTACGTTTTGTTGTTATCTACTTCTTTTCGGATCATTTCTTTAAATTTAGATCCGTTCTTCCTTCCAATAGGTAAAATATTATCCAAGTCTTTGGTAACACAGTTGAAACTTTGACCACCTTCAAATAAGTATTTCTTAACCTCAAAAGTTTCTACTTGTACTTCTGGTAAATGATAGTCTTTGTCCTCTATCCTTATTTCCTCACATTCTTCATTTTCGAACTCATAATTGTGCCACTTATAATTTTATTATGCACTTGGTTACAAATTTCCCATATGTTATCGAGAATGTGTCCCTTCTTCCCTATTCAAAGTTCATACTCATCAGCTAGTTTATCGATTTCTAAATTAAATTCCCACTTGTAATCATCAAAGCTCCTATAGGTTAGGTTATTTATAATAGCCGAGTCATCTTAGAAACAATCAATCAACCATAATTTTAATAATGCCTTTTTTATAGGCTCACTAATGTCAATATGCCCGACCTTGATTAATGTCCATTCCCTAAAGGTCTAATCTCTAGGTCTTAGTTTGTTTGATTCTTGAGAAAAGGCTACGGATGAGGGACTAATATCACACCATTCAGCGTATCGATTATCCTAAACTAAGGCACTGGTTTGGCTTTTTCTGTATTTTGCTAAGAGGAAATCAGGAAATGATAGCCCTTTTCCTTTTATATTTCTTCTCTCATTATCATAGTTGTAGTACCAAAACTTTAAATTCCCAGTTTTAGATACCCCACAGATTTCTACCCCACCATCACACATTTTTTTGCCGGGATCACAGGATGGCCACATTTTGGTTTGTTCCTTGATATTCTGTTTTATAGGGTTACAGAAGTGTGCTCTAGGAACATTCTCATCTAAATTAATTTTCCATTTCTTAGGACCTCGATCATCAAAGTTAGGGGACCTATTGTCCCAGTTACCTGACTCTTCGTAATCGATTTGATTATTACCCTGGCCAGGGGATTAGGGTCTAACCATGAAAACTTTTTTACAAGGATTCATATAATTATGGTCTTTTCTCATTGTATCAAAGCTTATTCTATCTTCATTAATTCCCAAAGATATTTTTCCAGCGAAGACATCTATTTCCGCATAAATAGTAGCCAAAAAGGGTCTCCCTAGAATAGTAGTTTCAGAAAGGGTGTTGTATAGGATTATGAAATCAACAGGGGATAAGAATTTATCAATCTTAACCAGAACATTTTC